>OZ020193.1:11478980-11681480 GCA_963971165.1 Philopedon plagiatum | reverse complement strand
ATAAACTATTAAAGCTAATAATTCAATTTTTAAAAAACTGTTGTTTAAACTTACAAAAATTTAATTTTTCGACTAAGCATTTCCAAAAATCTTCCTTTCATCAAAAGTTTTCGTATATTCTTTATTTTCCAATAGATGAACCTAATAAATAGGTCTAATAAGGCTTAGCCAAATATAAAATCTCTCAAATAATTTCCAAAGCAAAACGCGAATAGTAAAGTGAGTGTCATATTCGCCCAAATTGTGAAACCCTCGACTCATTTGTATAATCAACTGTACATTGTCTTGTAGTATATATATATATATATATATATATATATATATATATATATATATATATATATATATATATATATATATTCACCATTTTTTCTATGTTTGTATATATAGACACACCGTGTTGCGACTCTATCTCCACTGTTACATGGATAGCAGAGAAGTTCGCGTAGTAGCTTGGCTATTCTACAGCCAGAAAATATAACAGTATGATTACAGTACTTCTTCCAGGAGATTCCAGACAGACTTTGAACGTCGTACCTGAACACCCGATGAGGTAAAGGCCTGTCTGAAATCCTCTTATTTATGGAATAAAATTAAAAAATTTAATCTAAAATTAAATATGCAGATATATTAGAAAATTTACTTTTAAGAACAGGGGACGGAAATATTGAAGAAAAGACGGCAAATTTGAGATTCCTAAAAATTATTTGAAATGGTAAGAAATATACAGTCCGTAATGGAATGGGTTAACGATAGTAAAATCATCAAAATAAACACGCTTATTAGTTGAAAGAACGAGCAATATTAACACCAAAAAATAGCACCTCAGATGAAATAAATCTATCTTTGCTAGAAAAAATAAAATCTCCGCACTTAACAGACTCAATAGGCGTAGTAGTTATAGACCAACCAAGAAAATGCACTTGTTCATCCTGTAGAATTTCTACACACCCTAAATCTTTCAGGAATCCCTCCTCATGGATTAACTCTAATAGTGGGAGCATCGGTCATGGTTATTCGAAATTTGAAATGTCCAAAATTGTGTAACGGAACTCGGCTACAGGTTAAGTCTTTACAAAACAATGTTATAGAGGCTACTATAATTTCTGGCTGTGATCTGGGAAAAACAGTCTTTATACCACGTATTCCTCTAATTCCCTCAGACTATCCATTTCAGTTGAATTTCCCAAGAAGCTTGGTTTCTCCATGGCAATTAATAAAGCTTAAGGGCAAACTCTAAGTAAGGCTGGAGTGGACTAACGCCAGGACTATGTTTTCCATAGTCACCTCTATGTCGCCTGCTTTATATATATATATATATATATATATATATATATATATATATATATATATATATATATATATATATATATGAAGGTCACACCCTGTACATCCAAGTTTGTTTACAACAAAATAAAACCGAACAACTGTTTTCTTAAAATTCAATTTAAATAAAATTACCTCCGTAACACTTTCGCGAAAAATTTCTCTATATTGAACTAAGACACGCGAATTTTATGTACACGCAATACATTTTCAACCCCTTAGGGTTAGTAAATCATAATTAAAAAATTCCTTGACCCAGATTTTGTTCTACGACCCCTTGTTGCGAGAAAGTGGTTTGGATATAATAACCGTGTTCCATAGTTTGCAGTTCTGTCTATGTGTACATAGGTATACATAGAATCATTAGGACAATGGAAAATTAGGGTGTTTCTTATATTGCTACGAGGCTTTTATGCGAGCACTAGTTCTGTATTTAGTTTATTAAACAAAAATATAAAGTTAGGCAAGTTTCCACACAGGTCCAGGATCCTTATCAAAGTTTATCAGTGATTTTGTAACAGGTTTTTATCATTAGAATTAGCATTTTACAACGCGATTATGTGATATCAATGATATCCTAAAATTCATCCAGCATAGTGTCATAAGTACAAATTATAGCTCATAGAGCTAGCTGTTAAAGGGTCAATGGCAGTTTATAAATTATGTATATTTCAATAAAATTTCAGCTCTTTTTCAAATTTATTTGTACCATCCAGTAGAATGGCGTTTTCTTTGACACAATCTATGGATGAACGTATTCTAAGAGGATATTCCAAACCAATACAGCACGAGGACGCGGGGGGGGGGGGGGGGGATTCATAGGAGAGTGGTCAGACCTGCATTGATGTATAGAGCGGAAATATGGCCAATAAAAAAGCGCGTGATAGAAATGATTATCCTAAGATGGATATACGGTATCGAGGGAAGACAAGGTGAGAAATTAAAGCATACGAGGAACAAGTAATAGGTAGTGAAAATAGGAGAATAAAGGAAAGAAAAGAATACTACGGTGGTGCGGGCATCTGACGAGAAGAGATGATTATCATGTCGGCAGAAGGGTAATGACAGTGGAAGTGCATGGGACCATGCGCTTAACATGTTTTTATGCTGTCTGCATTTGGTCCTCCTCTATCTCTCCTCCGAAGGACAGACATTATAAAGACATTATGAGATAGATATTTTTATTCTGTCTGGGTTTGGTCTTCCTCTCCTTATGTTGTCTGGGTTGGGTCTTCCCCTACATCTCCTAGAGGTAGAGGAAGATCAAACCCAGACAGCATAAAAACATCTACCCCATAATGTTTTTATGCTGTCGGGGTTTGGGTTTCCCTTACTGCTCCTCCGAAGGAGAAATAGAGGAAGACCAAACCTAGGCGGCATAAAAACATTATGAGATACATGTTTTTATGCTTTTTGGGTTTGGTCTTCCTCTACCTCTCCGTGTCTGGGTTTGGCCTTCCACTACCTCTCCTCCGGAGGAGCATACAAACATTTGAGGTAGATGTTTTCATGCTGTCTGGGTTTGGTCTCCCTCTCATTCGAATGAGAGATAGCAGACCAAACCCAGACAGCATAAAAACATTATGAGGTAGATGTTCTATGCTGTCGGGTTTGGTCTTCCTCTACCTCTCATTCGAAGGAGAGATAGAGGAAGATATGAAAACATTATGAGATAGGTGTTTTTATGCTATCGAGTTTGGTCTTCCTCTACCTCTTCTTATGCTGTCTGGGTTTGGTCTTCCTCCACCTCTCGAAAGGAGAGGAAATCCAGATAGAGGAAATCCAGGCAGTATAAAGACATGATGAGGTAGATATTTTTATTTAGTCTTCCCCTACCTCTTCTTATGCTGTCTGGGTTTGATCTTCCTCTACCTTTCACCCAACCCCAGACAGCAGAAAAACATCTACCTCACAATATTTTCATGCTCCTCCGAGAATTAGAGGAAGACCAAACCCAGACAGAATAAAAACAAAAACGGGTAACTCTACCTCTCCTCCGGAGGATATGTAAAGGAAGACCAAACCCAGACAGCATAAGCCAGCTAGCTAAAAACATAGATACCCTCTTAATTCAAATATGTCCCTGTTTTTAACATAAACTAAGAAAATAAGGTTAACAACCTGGATTGTGTTGATTTTTCATTCCTAAGCAACGAATTCGATCGACAAGACGCCAGTTTTCCGCTTGTGGTTTTCCATGCGGTGCAGGTGAAGTCATTCGCGCAAACGAATTCGACTGTTCCACTTGTAGTTTCAGTTTTAGATAGTTTTAGCCTTTTTCGAGTAAGTAGTTTCTGGTAGTGTACAAAGTTCCAAATTTTGAAGTGTGTAGTTTTCTTTCTAATTGGTATAAAAAAAGGTATGAAATAAAAGGTCTTTATTAAGTACTTTTATTGCTATTTCACAGGGAGAGCTTCGCTCACTGTGACAATATATTCTGGGCACATTAAAGCTGACCAGTTAATTATACCTAAGGTATTCTATAATGCATTTTCTTTGGATTCGATCTGCACTGCACTGGTACAAATTGTATTTTGGATCGCAGAATCTTCTAGTTAATAAAAATCTTAGTAATTTTAATGGCGCAATAATGCTTAAGAAGTTTTAATAAATTTTCATCTATGACAAAGATTACGCATATTTAGACAAGTACCTATATACAGTGTCCGGCAAAAAGTTGACCACATATTGAGAACTTTTTTATTATTGATTTCTCAGAAATTGATATTCACGATAAAAGTTGGTGCATTTAGAAAAATTAATTTTGTCAACTTCAAATTTTAGGTATAGAGTATACAGGGTGCTCAAAAAATACAAAAATCTTGGTTCAGAAAAACAAAAATCTAGGAATTTAAAAAATGTATACAAAGAAAGTAAAGCTCCTATCAAGGGAAGAACAAAAGTTAAATAACATTTTCTCTAACAGAGAACCGCTGTGGAGAAAATTAAAGACGAATCTTAGAAAAATCCCATTTTTTACAAAATTTAGCCTGAAATTCCCCTGCAACGACACATTTTTGGTGGAAGTGTTATTTGACTTTTATTCTTCTCTTGATAGGAGCTTTACTTTCTCTGTAATTTTTTTTTTAAATTCGTACATTTTTGTTTTTCTAGACCAAGATTTCTGTATTTTTTGAGCACCCTGTATACTCTACCTAAAATTTGAAGTTGTTAAAATTTATTTCTTTAATGCATCCACTTTTATCATGAATAAAATTTGCTGAGAAATCAATAATAAAAACTTTTCCAGCTTTTTACCGGGCACTGTGTAAATATTCTAGAGCGGAAAAATTAGTTGCAGTGACTTTTCTGCTTGCATATTAAAAAAAATATTTATTTCTGGTAGCATTTTTGCTAAATTCACAGAATTCTGATTTCTTCATCTCGTCATAGTTCTCTTGCGGGTTATAGGTTCCTGGAAATTAAAATACAGCAAATTAGTTAGTCGAGACTTATTATTAGTAGTTTACTAAATGTGGAATGTGGAGTCACACGCACACGCAAAACTTTATTATTATTGATTCGCAATAAAAGTTAGTGCATAAAGAACCACAATTTTTGGTGGATGATTCTAACTATACAGGGAGTCCAGTTGCTCCATGACCAATAATTAGTATAGGTATAGTTGTTATTCTTTTAAAAATATATGTTTTTTCGTTAAATGAAATCTTTCCTTGCTCTTTCATGATTAGATGGTGAAATTCAAAATATTTCTAACAGATTTAGGCCTGGGCATTTGTTGTTGTAGCCTGATGATGTTTTCAACATATGTATTTTTAATAAAAATAATAAAATTTTGTAAAAACGTGTCAAAGAACAGATCTTGGTCTATATAAAGTTTCTAATTATGTTTAAGTTATAGACCATATGAGCTGTTAGCCAAGGCCACTAAAAAATAATAAAGTAGGAAATCGCTTTTATTTTTCTCTTTTCTAAGAGCAGAAGAATATATAGCTGGCTATTTTTTAGAAGTAAATATAGAACTTTAATATTAAACTAGATCTACGTCTTTAAGATGGTAGCAAATTTTCCAAATCTTATGGTTTCAACTGAGATAATGTAGGAAAACCTTAAAAAGACTGCAAGTACTCGGCACTTAAATAATAAAGCTCTCTAAATACTTTTAAGCGTTCATAACTGGAAATCACTATTCAAACTTTAGATTATATTAACTTCAGTTACGTAACTAAAGGGTAACAATAATATGCTGGTAGTATTACAAAGTAAATTGTAATGGTTTTGAAATAAACAACACCGAAACCCATTTTCTCAGTGTGCAATGTAGATATACATATACCCCCCATTTTATAATAGTTCATTAGAAAGTAAAATAATTTTTAGTTATATAAGGAATCATTAAAAAGGATTTATCGACGACTAAATACACTAACAAAAAAACCAGTTCGTGTCGTCTAGAGTTCTTCCTGCATAGGTATAGAAATAACATACCCAATTAATTTGAATATATTTTGGATTAAAGCGTAGCAATAGGGAATAAAACAGAGAGCTAAAGCTCATTTCAAGCTCTTTCGTTGCCTTTTGACAAAATGGTAAGTACCTCAATAAATGTAAATATAAATATTTCAAGATTTTTAAAAAGCGCCTTAATCGGAGTTGTTTAAATTCGGAATAATTTTGAAAAAAATAAAATCTTGTTAAATTACGAATGATTAAAACTTTGTTTATTGATTTATGACATTCAATTTGTACAATAAAAAATTATTTCTTAAATTTGATTACATATTTGAGTGTTTGATTCGGTTCCGCTGTCACTGTCATTTTTATTGACATTAAAAACAAGTGGCTCCATGTTATTAGTAAATGAAAAATTGGAATCTTCGACTTTAATAACATGGTTTATCGAATTTTTTTTTCTTACATAAAATTTGCCAAAAAGGGGTAGAGAATAATTGTAATAATAGATCAATACATTTTTTAAGTCGTATTTTTTACAAAAATACAAGGGATAGACTATCCCCTTATTTAAGCTTAATGAATTAATAAATAAAAATAATTTTCAATGTAAAAAAGTTACCACTATACAATTAGTTTACAATACAATAGTTTATTGCGGGCAATAGATCAACGAAAGAGCTTGAAACGAGCTTTATATTGCTGTCCTTTAAAAGATCAACATATTCTTAAGATATGGGTGATTGCCTCAAATGTGGGTCTCCCTGTATCCTTGCTTGGGAAAAAATTAAATTAAAACTTATAAATAAGGTCTGATCTGTCGGTTCAATTTCATTATCGTAGTATCGGGTCTCTAGGCAAATAAAACTAGTGAAAACAAGTCAACGCAAAGCGAAGTTGTTAGGAAACAAACATAAATTATTTATTTTTAAAATTTCTTATTTATTCAACATAATCTCTTTAAAACTTACAGTCAGTAGTTGTGGATGGGGGTGTCTGCATCAAGTGCACACTACCTTCTGTGCAGGCGCCAGTGCTGCTCTGTTTCGGGAAACAGCTAAAAACATACCCTGTTTCAGGAAATAGCAATAAAGCAGCTACATAAAAACAGACCATGTTTCAGGGAACAGCTACAAAATAGCTAAAAATGGTAAAAACTTGTTTTTTAGCTGTTTCATAGCTGTTTCCTGAAACAGGGTCTGTTTCTAGATGTTTTGTAGCTGTTTTGGTGCTGATTCCTAACACAGGGTCCGTTTTTTAGCTGTTTTGTAGCTGTTTCATAGCTGTTTCCTGAAACAAGGTCTGTTTTTAGGTGTTTTCCGAAACAGGGCAGCTCTGGCGCCTGAGCAAAAGGCAGTGTGCACTTGATGCAGAACCCCCTATCCACAACTACTAACCAATTTAAAACCAATTTAATCAATTTATTGCCGGGCAATCAACGACTTCTGAGTAGAAGCATTGTCTTGCAAAAGAGCACACGTCTGACAAGTTTTCCGCGGCGTTTTCCCACAATTTTCTTACGTAATTTAGTTAGCAACTCAATATAATATGCTCCCGTGATACTTCTACCCAGTTCCAAATATTCTATTAGAATTATCCCATATTTGTCCAAGAAAACTGAAGCAAGAATCTTCCCAGCGGATTTTTTAACACGGAATTTTTTCGATCGTGGAGAACCTGAATGCTTTCTTTGGATTGCTCTTTAGTGTCTGGGTCATAGTGATGGACCATAGACGTTTAAAAACTATTAAACGTCTATGTGATGGACCCACGTTTCGTCCATAGTAACAAGCTAATCTAAAAAGTTTAAGGAATCTTCTTCGAACCGGTGGCAGATTTGCTTTGACCTTGTCAATCGAACGCGCTTCTAATCAGCATTCAAGCATGTCGGAATGCATTTGGCCTAAAACTTTCTCATACCCAAGTCATGATGAAGGATATGAACCACATATTCATAGGAAATGTGCACTGCTTCTGCTATACGTTTGAGCCCAATTCGCCAACCTTCTAAAATCATTCATGGACAGAATCAATGTTTTCCTGAGTGATAGAAATTGGTCTCCCAGAGCGGTGTTCATCTTTGACATCTGATCTTTCTCTTTTAAATTCTGCATCCCAGTTTTTAATAGTGGCGTATGAAGGACACTGATCATCTAAGGTTTCTATCATATTACCAAAAATTTCTTTTCCCGATAACCCTTGTAAAATAAATACTTATTAAGTGACAGAAACTAAATTTTTCCAAAATGTAGCTTTTCCTCAGACATGCCATTTCAAAAATTTATAGTTTTGTCACCGTTCAACTTATGGATGTCAAACTTTAACAACTTGTTTATAAAACATCATACTTGTAACCATAGGAACCATAGTCAATTTTGTCTATTAGAAACGGTCCAGGCTAACTAGATATCAATACCCCCTCTCATTTTGTCAGTTTCGTGCTCATTGATATTTATTATTTTTTTATGTCATAGAATTTTTCTCACATAAGAAAAAATAGTTACAATCCTTCAAGGGAAAATTTTGTAGTGTGTTGCTTTTTACTATGTCCAATTATGCCAAAAAAAGTCAGTTTGGTGCCCGTCAGTTTCATGCCAAATTAAAGCCACAAAGTTAAGATTTTTACGTTTTGGGGAGGACAAAGATAGTGTAAAAGTGAACCAGTTTTTGTGACAATTACCCAAATACCTGCAGACAAACGAGAGTTTATTGATTTATAAGAATGTTACTCTATGAATTGTAAAAAAGTTCTTATTTCTATTGCTACGTTTTACTAAACTTCTACATACTAACAAGTTTTAGCTTTGGACTATTGTCCAATTTAAGCAATAGTTTGCAAAAGTTTTTGTGCCAACCTCGATTTATGAAAATGAGCAAGAGATGAAAGCTCCGTTCTGCTATAATTCTACTAAGTGTATGTCATTGGTTGAAAGGAAGAAGCAACAGTGGGCTAGAGAGAGAGGTAAGATCAGCATTTTTAAAGCTTGGTTATTCACAGTGGCGGATTAACCATTAGGAACACTAGGCTATAGCCTGGGGCCCCACCTCCAAGGGGGCCCCAAATAGGCCCCATATTTATTATTATTTAGTTTACGTTATCTGTGAAAATGTATTTTTTTTATACTGGACTTTATTCCAAAATACACAAAATAAAAATTGGGATTTTTTGTTTCCAGTAAGCTCTGGTTCTTTAATATACAGGGTGTCCGAAAAGTATTAGTATGGGCAAATATCTTTGCTATTAGTAAAGATAGAGACACCAAAATGTAGGTGTATCTTATTGGTTAATAAGTCTACCTTTTATGTAATTTAACTTTTCAGCCACCTCGAGGGAGTTGATACCAAAAATTTTCAATGCAACCCTATGCCGTGTGGTACTTCATTTTAAAGGTCTTCGAAAAAGAAACATTTCGACGCAAACCCGAGGTCCGTATCTTAATTCGTTTTTAAATGGCTGGCCTTTAAAAATTAAAAATCGTGGAAAAAAGTAAATATTTAAATACCTTTTTTTCTCTTATTACTTGACCACCATGAACTTCTTGGCAGTAATAAAGTCGATTTTGGAACTCTGCCAAGAAGTAACACCTGCCATTCTCGAAAATGTGAGCACTGAGTTCCAAAATCGACTTTATTTTTGCCAAGAAGTTCACGGGGGTCATTTTGAACAACTTTTAAAGTAATAAGAGAAATAAAGCTTGTCATTTATAAACAAATTAAGATGTGGATCTCGGGTTTGAAATGAAATGTCTGTTTTTTGAAGACCTTTAAAATGAGGTACCACAGGGCATAGGGTTGCATTTAAAATTTTTGACCTAAACTCCCTAGCGTCACCTCTCAAGGGGGTATAAAAAAGTAGATTTATTATTTATTAAGAAACACCTACAATTTCTCTCTCTTCTTTACCAATAGCAAAGATTTTTCGGACACCCAGTATATATTAAAAATTCAAAAAATTTAACTTTTGCTAGTACAGCAAGAAACCGTCAAGAACAAGACAGACAGACTTATACCCAAGGTGGTTGAAGGTGGTCTTCAGCCACCCAAGTCTGCCTGATGAAGGGTAAGGGCCTATAAATCGCAATAGCAGGATGGCGCCTGGACGAGAATAAGAAATTGTGCCTTTCTCTCGAATTGTTCGTTTATGGCACTAGCAGAGTTTATTCCTTTGCATTTTTAACATTAAGAGTTATGGGCCCCGTCTGACTAACTGTGTTTAGGGCCCCCAAATGTCTTAATCCGCCACTGCAAATCACACTATTTTACAACCTTTCGAAAGTATGTAACCCCTCGTTTGCCTTCAACTTTAGGCGTAGAGACATACTATAGTTATAGCTATAGTCAAAGTCTTGATCTACTTTTTTTTTTGTTAATATATTCAATAAAAAACATATCGACCAGGGTTGATGGAATAAACCATTGGGGGTTTGATATTAGTCATGTCAATGGAAATGAAATTCTTGCAGAAAATAGGTCAAACGAAACATTTATATTGTTTTCCTGGTAATTTTGAACATAACGAAAATATCCTCTTTATGGTTAATAAATAATCGGATTGATACAATTATAGATAAATATTTACAGGAACTTGTTTGTTTGATGTCAGTGACATAAATTTGGTTGTTAGATGTCAATGACTTGTATAAAAAAAACAAGTGAAAGTCGTAGTTCGGCCTAAATAGGACCTATAGATTTTTCTTTACTGTATTTATTTTGGGACTGTATTTTTAATAAAAATCTGTTTTAAATAAAATATTAAATAGAAGAATACAAGTGTGGTGCGTTAATCGGAATTATTAACTTTAACAACCTATGAGGTTTTAATATTCTTTCCCTATTTTTTAGAAGAACTATCAAACCTTGGTGTACCATTCAGACAGCACAGTCAAAATCTTGAAAGGGTACCTGAACGGTAGGTGTGATTATCTTGACACTACACCTATTAAAACAATTTTCCTGAAATTTACCACACATCCAACTGCACTCCACAACAAACTTCCTTCTGATGCTCTTTTCCAAAACAGCAAAGATTTGTTCCTAATTAAAGCATGCGAGTATTGCGTGTAGATGGTCAGTCATCCATCTGACTGCATAACAGGCATATGACTATGCACATATTCCTTTCCCAAGATCTTTAATTACTTCTAGAAAGAGGTGCCAGAAACCCTGTCCAGTCCATGTCGATTGCCTTACAAACATCTAACAATACTCTTCTCATCCACAAGAATGGCTTAGTCTTACTGATTTAATGTTGTTCGCATCGTTTTCGAACATGTTTTTAGCGTTCACAAAACCAGGCGTCACATTTGCAATCTCTTACTGAAGCCCAAAGTTTCTTCTTTTCCCACTCCTTCCCTTGCCCAGTATTTATAATTGCTTATTTAGCTTTTAGTCTTATATTCTCATTTTGGCCCTTCCTTCCCCATTAAACTTCGCGCATTTGGTTTTCTTCCTACTAATTTATAAGCCTCCATCTTTTAGGGATCTACTCCAGCTCTTCACTTTCCTCTCAAAGTCTTTCCTCCTGGTGGTAGTCGTAAGAACATGCTAAGACGATAAACATGGTCAGCACAAACACGGAACAGCCCATTCTTGCTGCTCCTCTATACCTAGAGTTTCCAGATCGCGTATCAACAAATTGCACTTCCATTTCCTCCATACACCCACACCTACGTGATCTCTTATTCCCCAGGGAAAATAAAAATGAGAAAAGATAATTCCAACTACAAGTTGGTCCAAAAGCTTACAGTTTTAAATTTCAGACCTAGATATGGCTCTAGACCAACAATGGTCCAAAAGCAAACATCACCAGATAACTATACTCAAGAACGAAGAGGTAGCCTGCCTCCTCTCTATAAAAATCAGTACAATTCAAACTATGACTATAACAGAAGTGAAAAAATTGATAGAGGAGACCGGGGAGGAGAGACCTCGGGATATGGGAGTGATAGTAACAATGATTATAAAGAACATAGTCTTCCACCTACTGCTCCACCTCCTGGTAACAGCCACTGGAGTAGGGGACAGCAGCAGAGTGGATATGAATCGTCCTCGAGTTGTAGGGATGACAGGTAAAGCTTCATTAATGATAAAATCGTAAATATTTTAAGTATGTCATTTTCAGGCCTAAATGGGGAGACAAAGGAGTGGGGGTAGGAAAGTTCTGGCAGCCCAAAGAGGAGGACTGCGAAAAGGACGCCAGTGAACCACCCAACTGGGTTAAAAGGGGTTTGCAAAATGATGGAGCTATTGTCGTCGCCAATTCTTCACCCTCTGTTTCACCGGAACAGAGGTTTGAGGACAATGATAGGCCGTGTACTGGATCCAGTTTTTCACAACATAAGTACGTTGAAAATTTTAATTCAGTCTTTACTTATTGGATAATTTTTACAGCCGTACTCCTTTTGTCCTAAAATATTTTCTGTGTATAGTTCGTGAAGTTTATAAATTAAAAACAATTGGTGGCTGGCCGTTTAGCGTTATGCATGGTTATCGTAAATACACCCTTAAAATAAGTCAGCCCCTAAACTTTGGAAGTAGTCTATAAATGAGAGAACATCTTCCGTCTCACCTCTTTGTCAGGGTTCAAGGTCAGAGGGAGAGTCCTCATCTATTTATACTGTTAAGAAAAATTTATGTTTAAATTATAAATATATTAATGATATTGACTAATTTATGTTTTTTGTAGGACTTATATTCGAGGCCAGAACATTCCGATAGATTCAGTTGAACTAGCTGAGCGTGAGCGACGACGCCAGCTAGCTATGGCTCATCAAGAAGCGATAAGACAACAGCTGGAAGAAAGAGAAAGAAAGCGACAAGAAGAACGAGAAAGAAAAATACGGGAAGAACATGAAGAAGAACTTAGAATACAGAGAGAACAGGAATTTGAAAACCGTCGGAAGCTAGAGGAGGAAAAAATACTTCAGGAAAAGTTAGATAGGGATAGAAAAAGAAAAGAGGCTCTTAAAGAAGCTCTTGAGATTGCTGAGAAGGAGGCGAAACTGGAAAAGATGCGTTTGCGGATGATGAAGCAAAGCAGCAGCAATAATTTGGATCACAACATTACAGAAAATGTTTTAGAGAAGCAAAAAGTACCAGACTCTCCTGGCATAGAGAGCAAACAAGAGGTAACGCAAGAAAAGGAAAGCGTTGAAAAGAAAACCAATGAGCAACTAAACAATACTCGGGAGATTACATCGGAACACAGAAACGAAAGTATTACGAAAGAGATCAACAACAATCTCTCAGAGGAACCTGCTGCAGCAAATCCAAATGTATCACCTACCAAGAGCACTACAAGTCTTGCTAACTCTGTTATAAGTAATCAAAGCCGGCAGCTTGCCAACGACCACAGAAGCATAACTCCAGTACTTCAGTCTCCAAGAAACACCAATTTTACTCCAAGAACTGATCCGTTTGCGTACTTCTTCCAACCATCAGTGGACAGTCTTCAGAATATGCAATATGCGGTACTTATTCCTGCTACAGCTCCTCAGTTTCCCATTGCTATTCCAGTCAGCGTACCTGCACAAAGTGACAGAAGCGTCGTTAACACTTCTCGTACTGAAAATAGGATATTAACGCCAACTCGGTACAGAACAGGTGTGAAGAAATGTGATAGTAGTACCCAGACAGACAATGCATTTAATTCGGCAAGGTCTTCTTCGGAGGCAGGGGACAGCAGGGAGAAGTACTTACGAGAAAAAATGACCAACTTGGAATTAAATTACGAAAACAAGAGACAAGAGCGCAGGAGTAGAAGCGAAAGTGTGGAAGAGCGTCCAAAATGGGGTGTGAATAGACCACCAACGAGATATTTGAAGCAAAGCGAAAAGGATCCCCTGTATCAGCGGCGAAAGCTAAGACAAAAGAGGGATAATGCCAATAAGAGTTACGACGAGAAAAATTCAAGTGATGAAAGTCCAAATGGTACTCCCAGACGATACAGGAGGAAAGATCTGACAGAAAAAAGGCATTCTAGAGCTAGGTGGAGAACAGAAGAAAGGCTATTTAGCGGAAATGTAAAGATGTATCAGAGGGAGATCGTTCCGCTGGAAAGCGATAAGAACCACCTCTATTTTAAGTGCTGCTGTACCTGCAGATGCCAAAAGCATGGGTGCGGCGAAAATATTCGGGTAGATATATTGAAGATTGAAGAGAATTCTCCTAGGGAAAGGGAAGAACGCGTGTACTATCGGGAGAGTAGTGCTGGGAGGGACCGACAAAATTCTTTGCCAGATTTTAACGTAAATACCAAAGACGAGGGTACTAATAAAGTAGATATTTTAAGTAAGTTGTCTTCTTTACATAACGGTTTGTTACTGGAACAGGAAAAATGGGAAAATAGTTCTTTGACCCCAACACTTTCACCTCACAGGACATAGATTTACCATAGTTCTAAGTTATTAAATGACAATAATGGATACCATTAAAAGAGCAGGGTATAGATTTCATTTTTGATACTTGCTTTTAGAATAATAAGGACCAATAACTGTAGTTATAACTTGCATAACTTGTATTTGTTCCTCAGCTCCTCCTGTTAGTCCATCATGGCAGACGATTTCCTCGGAAAGAAAAAGGAAGCAGCTCCGATTCTAGACCTTTCCAAGGCCACTTGCAGCTCCAACGAGGAATTTCGTAGACTTTTCGAGAAGGTTCCCGATTTCAAAATGAAACCTGAAAAAGTAACTCCTGAAAGTATTAAGTTCAGAGATAAAGGGTTTAAGTTCAAATCTAGGAAAAAGGATCTGAAAAATATGAAGGAACCGTACTTGTTTATGGACCCAGTACCTGTGGAGATGGCGAGCTTGAAAATTGACGATTTGGCCAGTGTGACCATCGATTGGAAGATGCTGACTTTAATAAGGCCTAAGAGCAAGATTGACGAGAATTATTTTTCAAGGTGGGTTGATTTTTTGTGGAATATGGAGGGTAGCATTTTAGTAGTATTAACAAAAAGTTTTGTTTGCTAAATCTAGTTCATAATTTTAGCAACTAATTATACGTACTCTTCTAGTTAATCATTACTGTCTCCTGATTTTGTAGATTGGTAGAGTTAGGAAAGCTGCAGATCAAAAGTAGAGCTGCTGAAAAGCGACAGTTTCAGTTGGATCCGCAGATAAGAAAAAGCAAGAACAAGGCTGGAGTCGTCGAGACCAGGATTGTGTCCTGTACTGAGTGTGGAGAAGAGTTTTGTAATGGTAAGAAAAATATATTTATAAAAATACATACAAGAAGATAGTCATTGTCATATTACTAGCAGATATATGACATCAGTTCATTGCGTGTCACAGTGAGGTGATCCCCTATCTTCCGGTAAAATGACAATCATCTGCAACTTTATCTGTGGGGTACCATACGTTTTCTGAAACAATATACCTACATACTATACTTCAGAAAATTGTAATTTCAAGATACATAATAGATAACTTAAATTATAATATACATATACATATTAAGAAAGATGTGCAGGGATATCCAAATAAAAGTGAACATGCCTTATATATAACTTTTTTATTTTTAAAGATGGAGAAAAATGTTAAATACGAAAGTTTTGGGGATTTTTATGGATCATTCATATATCTTATCAGCAAAACAGTTGAGCAACATTTTCATTCAGACTTCTTACTTCATTTCTCACCTCCCTTTGAATTTCTTCAATATTTTCATTATGATTGCTGTATACGTCATTTTTCAAATGACCCCATAGAAATATATCTAAGGGTGTGAGGTCTGGGCTATTTGCAGGCCAATGTAACGTTCCATATCTACCGATTCATTCGTTATACTGATGGTTTAAAAAATTGCGAACCTCAATTATATTATGGAGAGGCGCTCCGTCCTGTTGCCATACGTCGACGGCCTTCAACTGGCAATTCGTCGAGAATATCTTCGATTTCTTTTTCTAAAAAATTAGGATAGCGCTGGCCAGTTAATGCTCCTCGAAAAAACAATGCTCCTAGAAATCTGTTTTGTAATACCCCACGCCAAACGTTGATTGAATAACGCCCCTGAAAAGCAATATCTTTGACGGTAAAAGGATTTTCATCCAACCAAACGTGAACATTTCGTCTATTAAACATTCCCGCAGTTGAGAAAGTTACTTCGTCTGCCCAAACGATAGTATGAAATAAATTAGAATCTTGCCGCATTATTTCGTTAATATTAGTGACAAAAGTATATCTCCTTTCTTTTTGATGAGCACTAAGCTTTTGAACTGGCATAATTTTATATGGTCTATTCTTAAAATACTTTAGCGTTCTTTCAACTGTTTCATAAATCAACATTTTATCTCTTCTTCCATATAAGTATCTGAGATACCGCACACAATCGGAAATTGATTTCTTTGGATTCTCTTGAAAATATAATAAAATCGCTAGGTCCCTTTCTTCATTTCTTTCTCTTCTTCTTTTTCCATTGCCCAGAATTACTCTTTCTTCTGGTCTTCTATTTGTTTTTATTATAGTGTTTAATGATGGAGTTGCTTCTCTTCAATACTTACTTCATATTGTCTTTGAGCCGCTCTAACATTATTGATATTTTTTAAATATAATTTTAACATTTTTGTATCTCTCATTAATAGAATAACTCATTTTGCATAAAAATAAAATTATAAATTCACGGTCACTGAAGTATTATTGTCAACCTTGAGATTAACTTTGACTTACCTACGAAGACAATTTAAAAAGGTAGCAGGTATTTCGTTCGCAACCTGGATAGTTACGTTTAAAGTATATTTATGCGAAATAATTTTTAATTTGAAATATTTCAAAAACGACTAAAAACCGCATAGGGTTTGTTATACAAAATATGTCTAGAAATTCTCCTAAAATCCAAAAATATGATAAAAATCATACCATCTAATTTAAAATAAGCGAGAAAATCGATGTTTTATACTTGCTGTTTTGCTGATAAGATAATATTATGAATGGTCCATAAAAATTCCCAAAACTTTTATATTTTTACATTTTTCCCATCATTACAAATAAAAAAAGTTAGAAGGTTTGTTCACTTTTATTTGGATATCCCTGTACTACACTTAAATAGATACAAATACTTTTCCAAAGTAAATATAAATCCGTCAAAAATAAGGTGAGTTTCGTTATGTCTTGACAATTGTGTTGTGCACCCTTTTTGTCCTTTTGCGTTAGTTAGACAAGGATATCTGAACTTTAGCGAGGTAACTCGGAATCTCTTTTAAATCGACAGTTACCCAGGTGGCAGACCACAGATGACAATCTGCCAATTTTCGACTTTTACTTGCTAAATACCGATTATTTAATTTTAGGTAAAACCTGCCAAACCTATGGCTACGATGCCTATACAAGGCAACCGGAAATACCTGCAGCATCCCAAAAGGCTGCAGCGCCCGATGCTGGTGAGAAATCTAAGAAAAAAATAAAGAGGAAATCAAGATCCAAGAGTAGGGCCAAGCGGAAAGGGCCTGCCAAGGCCAAATCGAAAAGTCCGAAAAAACGCAGCCCCTCGAAAAATAAAGGCAAATAAACGATGAGCAGTAACATTGTAATATATTTGTCATATAAAGTTTTCTTTTGTAAAATGTTTTTTTTACTAAACCCTTGAGTGGAAAATCCAAGAACAAGACCACAGGCGTTTTCGTAAAAAAAGTAAATTTCGCACGATTTGGCAACATTGCCTATCACGAGCAAAAAACTTTTCCTTGCATTTCTGCTCTTCTAATAAAATTATAAAAAATCCGAAAATTTAAATTTTTTCATCAGAATCATTCCTGACAAGTAGCGTTGTCAGATTATGCAAAATTTCCTAATTTCTGTTAGAAGCATAGAAACTCCAGGAGGTTTTCCCCACCTATTAGGATTTTTTTCTTAATCTAGCAACGTTGCTTATCAGGAGCAGAAAAATTTCTGCCTTTCTGCTATCCTAATAAAAAAGTCTTAAAACATGAATTTTGTAGCAGGATAACAGAAATGTAAGGAGGCTCCTGTTAAATTGTTTCTGATTTCCTTCTTTCTTAGAAGCACAGAAATTCTAGGTTGAGTTTACTGGAGAACAGGAAATTTTGAACAATTTGGCAACGTTCTTTATCAGCTGTAGTATTTTCTACTCCTCTCGTTTCTGTTATCCTAATAAAAATTTTAAAAATTTAGGATTTTTGTTATCAAAATTGTTTCACGCTTCCTTATTTTTAAGGAGATGCAACGTTGCCAGTGTCTTTATTTTTAGGATTTAACGTGCGATTTTTTATTGAATTTGGGTTCTTAGTCCTACCAAAATCCGAGATTTTTAACGGGACCACAGATGTTTTCGTAAATTTTTTTTTGACGATTTGGCAACGTTCTCTATCAAGAGCACAAATATCTCCTTGCATTTCTGCTCTTCTAATAAAAATATCAAAAATCCGAAAATTTCAGTTCTGCATCAGAATTACTCTTGACAAGAAATATTGTCAGATTACGAAAATTTTCTAATTTGTGCAGATATTTCTATTAGAAGCATGGAGACTCCAGGAGGCCTTCCCTAATCATTAGTAATTTTGCGTAATCTAACTACGTTGCTTATCAGGAACAGAAGATCCTCCGTGTTTCTGCTATCCTATTCCTATCTGCTATTCTATTCTGATTTCCTTATTTCCTATCACAGAAACTCTAAGTTGAATTTCCGTAGAGAACTGTATATTTTGAACAGTTTGGCAATGTTGTTTATCAGTAGTAGTATTTTCTACTCCTCGCGTTTCTGCTATATTAATAAAGATATTAATGTCAAATTTTGGATTTTTTTAATTCTAAAAAGTATAAACGCCAGTAAGACTCCTGATACGCGAGGCTGCCAAATTGTTTTAAGCTTCCTTATTTTTAAAGATATGCAACGTTGCCAGATTGTGCCAAGTGTCTTTATTTTCAGGATTTAATGTGCAATTTTTTATTGAGTTTTGGTTGTTAGTCCTGCCAAAATCCGAGATTTTTAACAGAACCACAGGCGTTTTCGTAAAAAAGGAAAATTTTGACGATTCGGCAACGTTGCCTCTCAGGAGCCGAAAATACCTCTTGGCATTCCTGTTCTAATAAAAATATAAAAAATTCGAAAATTTTAATTTTGCATCAGAATCACTCCTGACAAGTAATGTTGCCAGATTAAGCAAAATTTTCTAATTCCTGTTAGAAGCATATAAACTAATAAGGTTTTCCCTAACCATTAAGAATTTTTGCGTAATCTAGCAACATTGCTTATCAGGAGCAGAAAACCCTCCGCGTTTCTGCTATCCTATTCTGATTTCCTTATTTCTTAGTACAGAAACTCTAGGTTGAATTTTCCTCGAGAACAGGAATTTTTGAACAATTTCGCAACGTTGTTTATCAGTATTTTCTACTCTGGAGTTTCTGTTATATCAATATAAATTTTTAAAATGTCAAATTTTGTACTTTTTTTATCAGAATAGTATAAACACCAGGAGGCCTGATACGCGACGCTGCTAAATTGTTTCAAGCCTTATTTTTAAGGACATGCAAGTTGTCAGATTGTGCCAAGTGGCTTTATTTTTAGGATTTAACGTGAACTTTTTTATTGAATTTTGGCTCTTAGTCCTGCCAAAAATAGATGCAATTTCGACGCAACATAGGAACATCTGTAAATAACGCCCATAACACCAAATATGACTAAAGGAATTTTGCAATAAAACAGCTTTTCTTCAATGCAATTTTATTATATGAATTTATAAAACTATTTACAATAAATCTTAAAATTGTCTAATAATATCACATTTCTCACGTGGATATTAAAAGCCACAGAATTTAAATAACTATTCTATCTAACTACAAAACGAAACTAAGAAAAACTCACTAAAAATCACTAAAAATACTTTTAAAAAAAACCTAATATGATAAAACCTTCCGTGAATATGGGAGGGCTATTTTTGGACAATGATAAATAGAAAAAAAACTTCTAACTCTGACAAACATAAATTTTTCTCCCTAGGGAGAAAAAGTAGAATTTTACTCCCTAGATGTATTTTTTACCTCTGAAAGAAAGAGATATTCATATACTTTCTACAAAAGCAGTACAAAATGTGTATTTAAAAATAGCCCTCCAAAAAACAGTGGTGTAACAAAAATTATATAATTTTTATGATTATATAAAAATTTTAATAACCTCTCACAAAATTTTCATTGGCGTTAGTTCATAGTTCCATAAACATTATTGGATAATACAAAAATTCGAAAAATTATTACATATACAGGGTGTACGAAAAGTCTTAGTATGGGCAAATATCTTTGCTATTAGTATATATAGAGACACCAAATTTTAGGTGTATCTTATTGATTAATAAATTTACTTTTTCATACAATTTAAAATGAGGTACCACACGGCAAAGGGTAGCATTTAAAATTTTTGACCTCAACACCTCAGCGTTCCCCCTCAAGGCGGTTGAAAAAGTTAAATTATATAAAAAAGAAGATTTATTAACCAATAAGATACACCTAAAATTTGGTGTGCAATCTTTGCTAATAGCAAAGATATTTGCCTACCCTAAGACTTTTCGGACATCCTGTATCTGCTTGAATATTAAGTATCAAAAAGATAAGTACGCAAAAATTCAAAGGCTCTAGCCGGTTGACTATATGACAAGTGCCCCAACGTCGTTTCCATGTTCTTACCTCGTAAATTTATTGTTCTTTAACAGAAACATTTTTACACCAAATTTCAAACCCCTCCTCTCAGTAATGAGGGAGATATGGGGGTGGCAACCCTTAACTTAAAAATTCATTATCTTTAAAACTATTTGAGACATCCCAATAAAATTTTAACTGTGCATAGCTATTTATGAGGTTTATATAATATAATTTTTTCAGATTTTTATCTCATTAATAAATGGTAAAAAACAAGATGTTTAATGTTTAGGGGTGGTTTATCATACATACCCCCGGAGTGACACCAACTAAAAAAAATTAGTATAATCGTCTATTCTCCTAAAAATTTCTCTCTAAAAATAAAAATCAATGTGTTATTCCCGATTCCTTCATTTGTACGACGTATACTTACATTAATTCGCCAAAATATATGCTTCATTTTATATAAGTCACATTGATTTTTATTTTTTTTAACAATGTTCCACCTATTCGAGCTTTGTGTAATTTTTTTTTATGTTATTACTAGAGAATAGACGATTATACTAATTTTTTTAGTTGGTGTCACTCCGGGGGTAAGTATGATAAACCACCCCTAAAAATTAAACATCTTGTTTTTTACCACTTATTAATGAGATAAAAATCTGAAAAAATTATATTATATAAACCTTTTAAATAACTATGCACAGTTAAAATTTCATTGAGATACCTCAAATATTTTTAAAGATAATGAATTTTTAAGTTAAGGGTTACCACCCCCATATCTCCCTCATTACTGAGAGGAGGGGTTTGAAATTTGGTGTAAAAATGTTTCTGTCAAAGAACAATAATATACGAGGTAAGAACATGGAAACGACGTTGGGACACTTTCCATATAGTTAACCGGCTAGACCCTTTTAAGTAAGTATTTTATCACATACCTAAGGCTCTTCGCACACATTAGCGGTCGCGGAGCGGTCGCGCGTCGAGCCGCGTTAAAACATCAAAGTAATAACAATGGAACGCCGCCAAATCGCACCGCGACCGTCAATATGCATAGGGAGCTTTAAGCGAATATTAAATTAAGTATGTTAGAAAAAATTACTTTAGCAATTATATTAGTGGTGTTCCAGAATTGGCTCTTATCTTCTATAGTAACCATAAAACTGGTTAAAAGTTACCTTAAAAAATGTTTGAATTAAATCTTGATTATTTCATTGGCGTATTAAAAACCTAAGAACTAGTCGACATTTTTTTTAGTGGCAGTGATTTCTCCCAAGTTTCGTACTAAGATAAGCTAGCTTAATTACTAAAAAATATATACCCGTTAAATCAGCAAATAATAATTTCTAACCCCGTATAGCAAAGCTAATAAAGATTCAATTCAAAGATTCTCTAAGGTAGGTGGAGAATTTGAAAATATCGTAAATATTCCAAATTCACAATAAATAAAAACGTTTTGGCTTTATACCCTTCTTCAAATAAAATAGAACCGCCAGTACGTCAAAATGCAAAACGAGTTTTAGATCGTATAACGTACAGTGACGGCCAAAATAAAGATTCGTTTTCCAATAGAAAAGGCATTAAAAATTTTGTTTTGGGCTACGACTGTACATTGCTGCATTTTGATTCTTGCAGTTTATAAAGGAACTCATTTTTCGTAAAAAAAGCTTTGTCATGGATTCTCGATATCAGCAAAAGTACTCGCAATACAGTTTTAGCTACTTTAGTGCCCGTGATAGACCTATACTGCCAAAAATAAAGTTTAGAAAGTGACTCAGTTAAAAAATAGGCAAAATTTTTTTACGGCGTTGCCAAGTTGGATCAGTAGTCGTAAAAATAATATTTCTTTAAATGACAACACAGCGTTGTTTAAACACAATTTAATAGATCTTGTAGTTGTAAGACTATTCAATTTCTTTGTATTTACGTTTCAGTAAGTGCCCGAAGCTGTATTGCAATTACTTTAATGTTAAGGAATGTTTTTGCTGCTAAATATTCGAAAATATGAACCTAAATCGCTGATATGAGAAAAAATGCAGATTATCCGCTCAAAATGCGATAAAAGTGAGAAAACATTATCTCACTGAAAAAGAAAATGTTTAGTTAATATCACTCCACTACTCTTGGTGCACTACACGTACAGGGTGTTTTTGGTGGCATTTTCTACTGTCAAACTTAAACAAAATTTCTTCACACTACTTTCTTTCCGTTAGACAGTAGTTAAATGACAGATTTCCTGGTAGATGGGATTAAATGACCACCACGATCGCCCGATTTAACGCCTTTAGATTTTTTGTTTGAGGGCATCTAAAATCGGTTGCTCATAAAACACAGCCTCGACATTTGGAAGAAGTGAAAAGAACAATTACAATTGCGTGCAGAGGCATTCCAGTAGAAGATTTTAGAAATGTTAGGGAGGAGTTTGAGAGCAGACGTTATTACTGTTTTTGAAAAGGTAATTTAACGACCATTAAAATGAGGCATCACTCAATCCCCTTTCCCAATTAAGCTTTTAGGGGTTGTTTCCAGGTCCGCTAGAGAGTTGATGTAATTTAATCGAAAACCGGCCTAAAAGACGCCCCCTTGAAAATAAAATTTACGGGTTTGTGCATATTTCCATATTTTGTAGAAGGGCTGAAATATTAGGGGTGGTACGTTTTCAAATTGACACCCTGTATATGCAAGGTAGGCAAAAAGTATTGTTGCTGAACAAGTTCTTACGTTTTCGAAAAAAATATAAACATTTTCCGCGCGCCACTGGATTTCTCAATGAGATAATAATTTCCTCAGCTGCCAAATAAACATTAAGGCTGGCCACTTTTGGTCTGCTCGCATTGGCGTTTCGGCGGGGGAAAGCATCCGAACCGAGAGATTCGCAAATCAAACTGTTCCTCTCCGCGAGCGGTTGGTGAGGCTTGAGGCGGTGCCACACAATCACGGCAACGCCCACTAATTAAATTCTTTTTGTCAAATACCGTATACGCACGTACTGATTTCCGGCATCGACGCCTCTGGTGACAAATCAAGCTGGCCAGCCTTAATAAACATACAAACACTCTTGTAAAATGACAGACACTATATCGGCGTTGATGACATCTGACATTCTAGGCTTATAATGATTTTTCATAAGGTTTTTTTATACAGTTAGAATAAATGATATACTGTCCACAGTAATAAGAAAAGAACACAAAAAATGTGGTTAAAAGCAGCCCGAAGTATACAGCGTGTCCAAAAAGGATTGGGAACCTTTTTTCATGCAATGTATGCAATTTAAAAAAAGATAGATGTCCAATAACTTCTTTCTGTGCACAGTAGAGCATCTGTTCCCCTCTTTATACAGGGTGTTTACCAATTACGGTACAGGCCAGCTGGAAAAATTTTCCTGTAAAAAATGGTATGTCAACAGAGGCTTGCAAATCCCTCGTTCTGGAGATACAGGGTCTAAAAAAATTCTTCATTTTAAAAAATTCTTTGTTACCCTGTGTCTCGAAAAGGAGAGGATCTGCGGCACCTATTGATATTATATTTTTTTTTGTTATTTTCCTTCGAAGCCCTGTATCATAGTTATTTGACACCCTGTATGTGCTATTTCTATATAAAGTTTATTTCACAAACTTAACAATTTGGATCGTTCATCAGGTTCTTAGAAAGCAATTCTTAAAAATTATAAATCCGGACAAAAAACATTTTGATTTTTTGGGAATTCATACATACATACATACGTATATATATTGGTAATAATATCTAAAAAAATCTCCGATTTCATTATAGTTATTTGAGTGGTAAGGGAGAAAAATTACCTTTCTTCCCTCGAGGGAAAAAAAGTATACTTTCCTATCTAGAGAGCAAAGTAAAATTTTCTCCCCACATCATTTATCTGTAGAATTCTTGTGTGCTTACACCACTAGATTAAGTAATACTTTTTAAAAATATTTTTCGCTTAATTTTGAACATGTTTTCGAATTAATCTGAAATCAAAGTCGCCATTTTTTGCTTTCTAAAACTCCTAATGAACAAACATTAGTAATACTATACATTTTCACAGCCTACTCTCTTTTTTAAAAAGATCTTAGTATGATTCCTCACCGTTTTCCATGTCGGAAAGAAGATTTTTCTTGTCTTCCTTGTTCTTTCCTCGGAAGCCGGGTGGCTCGAAACACGGCTGAAATAAAGGAAAAACAACATAAACCACGAAATTAGAGACAATCGGCAACAGCACAATTTGGTGTATGTGGCAACGCTGTAGGGTTGTAAATCTGAAACTTTCATTTTGAAAGTTTCAAAGTCAAAAATCGAAATTTCCAGTTTTTCTTCTCTTCTCTTGAAACTTTCAATGGTAATTTCAATAAAATAAACTTCAGATGTTCCCTTGAAATATACAATTTTTCATAAATTTCACAACATTCAGATGGCTTTGAAATATTTCCTGAATCCTTCAATTAAATATTCACTTGTTTTAAATTTCTTGAAATTTTGCAACCCTAACGCTGCTGCAAACTTATTGATAAAAAAACTTACCGTCTCACACACGTTCATGTTACAACAATTCTCTATGGTGATTTCGCACTGCTCCGTGGTGTTTTGCGGGCGGTATGTGAGGGGCGTGATATTTTTGTTCACAATAACTCTCTTTTTGATGATAGGCCTCCTGTTGTGCTTGCTGGTGACGATATATACCGCCAGTCCGATGATTACCACAAAAGAGAGCCCCATAGCGAGAACCAGCATGGTGTAGTCGCTGTCTGTAGTGAATTTCTCCAAGAAGTTTTTGTGATGGTGCAGGCTGGACTGAGAGTAGAGAGCTGAAGCTGTGAGGTTGTTGTTGGAGATGACGTAGCCTTCTTTTTCACACCTGCAAAACAAGCTTCGTTAGTATTTATCCTTTAAAAAAAAACTGAAAGAGAAAGCAAAATTTACTGCGCAGCTCCATAGTTTTTTGAGATGTCAGAGTTCATTTTAAAGATATTTCTGAGCAGTAAGATGCATCTGAATTTACTCGTCAAGCTCCATCTCAGGATGTCGATATCAGGAAGTCCATATTACCCGGAATAAACTATATTTTACCTGCATATAAGATCTCTATCCCTTGACACTAAATAATCATCTCGAACAATGCTTTCTCTGCAGTACAATCGACACACGTGACTAAAATCAGTACTGATTTCGCATCTACTGCCAGTGTAATGCTTGGTACATTGGCAATTGGGGAGGATATCTCCCCTAGAGTAGCTGCAGGTTCCTCCATTTAAACAGAAGCTGTTGCACATGTCTAGCTCACATCTAACTCCTCCAAAACCTTTCGGGCATCGGCACTGAGGGTAACCTTTGGTGGACAAGTGACAATAACCGTGGATACAGAAGTTGTGGCAGTTTTCGATTTCACAAAACCGGCCAGTGAAGCCTCTTTTGCATTTGCAAGCATTTCCTAAAAAAATGAAAATATACGACATGTATATTATGCAAGATCTCTTCTGGACTTAAACCTCTGTATCTGTACGATAACTTTAGCGTATCAAGAATGGGACAATTTTTAAAAGGTTGTAGTTCAGAAATAAGCTTTTTAGTCCTCTTTGGTTGTCGATAATATCGGGTTACTAATATTTAATTAATAACGGTATATCATACTTTGGGGAATTGTGACCGTTAAATCAAAATGTGAATCATACTTTCTTAAATTGTGAATATGATTTTAATTATTAAATCGAGCATGTTCCTAAATTCCTAGTAAATATTTCAGGTTGTAATTCCTGGGTTTATTCTGATGGTTATGTAAATATACGTATGCGCTAAGATGCTAAATTTTCAAGATAGATGGTGTTTAAGTTTTAAATTCTTAACATTATTTTTTAATTTTAAAAGTTCTTGAGAGTCTCAATATTTGTACAAGTTGAAGATAAAAACTTACCGATTAATTGTCCCCCATTTAAACACTCTACAGAATCTACCAATTGTTCATTTGAAACCGTTTCAAAAATTTCCTTTAGGTCTTCGCCGTATCGTTCTATAGCTAACTCTAATTCCTTACAGTCTGGGTAATTTCTAATCTGCACGTTTTTGGCTACTACTCCCATAGGTCTCTCTTTAAATTCTCTAATTTTCTCTGGAGTTGAAGCTTTATCGGTTTTGTAGTATCTGAAAGTAAAAAACATATTGGATAATTTCTTCCTTTGTTTGAGGCAAAACTGGCCGAGGCATGATACACACAGTGTGCTCGCCTTCTGTGAATGTTATGCTTTGGTAACATGTGTGACGTCTACTAACCTCCAAAGAGCGTTATTATTTATATCCGTCCAGTATACTGACGTTTCATCAACGGCCAACCCAAAAGGCTTAGTATGGGTTCCCTCATACACTATTTCCCTTTCCTTGCCATCCAAATTCGCACTATCAATTCTATAATATATCCCTTCTCTCATGTCAGCCCAAAATATTCTTTGAGTTTTATAATCTACAGCGATTCCAGCGGGCTGTCTTAAGTCGGAGTCCACGACAACTTCACGATGTGAGCCGTTTAAGAATGACCGCTCAATCGTTGGGTGATATATATCCGAATTAGTCCAGTAGATATATCTGAAAAATAGTTGCCATGTTTAAAAAAGTGGACCCTGTTCTAAAATTTCTTTATTAAATCATTGTAAATAATTAAACACAGTACACTTTATTATTTTTTCAATAATAGAATGTCAAAGTCAAAATATGGAAAATTAAGTTGGTATCATTTATTACAGTCTAACTTGTGTATAATTATTTTTATTGAATGAAATCTATTAAAAAACTACCCTATAAATTGTGAAAATGTGCAAAAATACGACTGTAAGTGCCCTAAAAATCTCGTTGTTCACGTGGCCCAAACAGCCGACGTACAGAAAGTACATAAGTACCTACCTAGTGCAAAGTTAATTAAAAATTTACCACAAATAGATATGATTAAAGGTCAGTATCGTCAAATTCAAGTAAGCATATTTGGCTGTACGACTGTTTATGTTACAATAAATAATAGCATACCTTTACTTTGTTTTTCAGTTATGTTGGCAAACTTTTTATACCCATTATTTGACAATAATTACAAGGTTATGCGTTACTGTCACTCTTTGCAAAACTTCAAATTTTCTCCGTCCTGACTGGTCATATATTGAAAACATGAGATAGCTACATTGTTGCAGATTACGTAATAAAAGGAATTTAACTAAACCTACTGAAGGGTTGCCGGCGAACAAAAAAAAACAATACTGTTACCAAATGAATAAAACTGAAATATTATTTTTAGAGAAAAAAATGTATATTAAACATTTTGTTGGTTGTAGATTATCTGACTTGTACCTTAATGATTCCATGACAATCAGAATAAACAATAGATATTTCGCACGACTTTTTATAACACACAAATTAAGATAAGCTCGTTGACCTAGAAATCTACATAGAAGTTGCATTGCTTGTACTGAAGTCCCGGTAAATAAAGTGTGCAGAAAATGCTATATTTACTTTATTTATGTTATAAAGTATACCAACAAAATTGTTGGACTATGTAACCGTATAACTCTCGTCTAAACACCTTTTGTGCTCTTCTAAACTATTAAAATTTGACACCTAGATAAAAAAAATCCGTTTTGTTCCAAAAATGTACTTTCAAATTTTCAAAAAATGTTTTTCGATAAAATGATTTCGAAAATTTTTTTAGGTACTTTCTAAGACATTTTTCTCAAGATATATTTATTGTTTTAGCAAAATGCACTTACCGCTTACATACATCGATGGTAATATCTTGGGGAATGGCGTCACTAAAGGCAAAAAGTAACTTTGGTTCAAAAGTTGTGTCGTTTAAATTAACATAGTTTATTGTTCTATTAACTGAATCCGTCCAGTATAATATGTCTTCAATTGGATCTATCGCTAGGCCCTAAAATTATTAGATCATAAATTGTTAAGTGAAAAAACATTACCGTGGAAATATAGAAAACAATAATTTATTGTAATTTAAATATTTTGCACGGCCTAAGAAGTTTCGTGGAACGAATTAACGAAATCTTACCTGTACATCATCGGGAAGATCAGGTATAATAGGGGTAATTTCAGTCTCTTTGGTAAGTTGGACAGTGAAAATAGTATCGTTCTCCTCGTCCATGTCGCTCACCACGAACTGATATCTTACGCTGTCAAACGTTAATGCCTTCAGTTTGGTGAACTGTTCGACTGTAGAGCCTATGAACGTGCCGTCTGATTGGAGAAGTTCTATTTGGTCATTGATTACGACAGCTATTTCTGCAACAAGAATACTTAGATATAGACCGAGGCAAGGGTACGAGAAATAGACCCAAAATGGTTATTTGCTGTGGACCTAAAAAACGGCTTTTGAAAAATACCGTTTTATCGAAAAATTTCAAAAAAGCAGTATTCAAAAGTTAAATTGGGGTTCGATTGGGTGCACAAAAAAAGTTTAAGACCTTACTCGATTTGGACGATATGATACGGGTTCAGTTGTTTTTCGCAGGATGACTTAAGGCGGGAAACTGAATTTTTTGAATTTGGTTTTTCTTATTATCCGTTCAACCGACCTCAGTTTTTCTGTGCGGGTTTTCATTGGCGATTGTACAATAATGTTAATATATTTATTAAAAACGCGAAATGTCTGAATACGCCCATTATCTGTTTGATCAACGTTTTCAAATTATTAAATATTAGCTTCGCTAAAATTTAATGCATTACTGTTCTGTTCCTTTTCGCTTTTACAAATTTTGTAACTACAATCGTTGGTTCAGTTCCAATCCTTCTCAAAATGCCAAGTCGGTACCAGTAACAACCAATAATCCTCTCTTACCTGTTTATTTCGACGTTCCCCTTCTCATTTCTTTCAACTTACCTTTTTCGTGGTCCTCTTTAAACTATCCAATGGGTTGGGCTGTTACCTGATTAGTCCACTTCACTATTCCATTTCTTTCTGCTTTAGAAGTCTTGTTATAATTTTCTCTGCTTACTTTTAGGTAGGTAGTAATGTGCCCAGAAAAAAACTGAAAATAACATCTATCTATAGATTTTTTTTCTAAATTGCTGAACAGACACAGAACACATTATTCTTAAATAATAATTGTGGGTTATTGCTAGAACGTCCGAAATATCCTTCGTCCTTTTTATTATCGGTTTTTCTTAATGTGAAACAGGTACCTATACAAGTTTTCTACCAAAAAATGTATAAATTCTTCCAAATCATGAACTAACCTGCAGAACTGTTGCAGATAAATTCAGAATATTGATCATTTTTTGTAATTTTCGTTTCAACTTTCAATACGACGTATTTGGTGATTTGGGAATTTTGTTCAGACGCAAAAAGGAATACATTAATATGTTGATTTTCCATAATTTTGCGAAATCAATCAATCAAACAATCAATGCAATAAATATTTATAAATAAATAAATTATTTACTCTAATGGGTAAACAGTTTGCATAATTCTTATCTGGATCGCGTTCATAGGCCCGTATGCGATAAAAAGCATTACATTTTGGTCCTTTATCTTACAATGCCATCTTTATTTGGTTTTTATTAAAAAAGGTGTTGTTCATCAGAGCTGGAAAGATTACAACATAAAAGGAATCGATTCCTGATTGCAATTACTTGGTTAAAAAAGTAATCGAATACTTATTGCCGTTTACCTACTATATAATCGTAAATTAATCACAATACATAATTACAATTATTGTGAGTACCTTTTTGCTTGGCCAAAACAAAAACAATTTGTAATATTATAAAATATATTATACAAAAATACAAAATACAAGTATTAAAACACTAAAAATGATCCTTCAAGCATATATACAGGGTGTCCGAAAAGTCTTAGTACGGGCAAATTTTAGGTGTATCTTATTGGTTAATAAATCTACTTTTTCATGTAATTTAACTTTTTCAACCACCTTGGCAGGCGACGATAGGGAGTTGGTGTCAAAAATTTTAAATGCATCCCTATGCCGTGTGGTTACGTTATTTTCAATCAAAAAAGAAACATTTTAAAGCAAACCCGAGGTCCATATCTTGATTCGTTTTTAAATGCCAAGCCTATAACAATTAAAAATCGTGAAAAAATACGTTTATTTCTCTTCTTACTTTAAAAGTTATTCAAAATAACCACCATGAACTTCTTGGCAGTAATTAAGTCGATTTTGGAACTCTACCAACAAGTAACACCTGCCATTCTCGAAAATATGTGAAGTGAGTTCCAAAATCGACTTTATTACTGCCAAGAAGTTCATGGTGGTCATTTCTTCCTTCCACCCCAAAGTGAGGCCAACAGTTCGTCTTACAAAAAAATATCAGAAATCTAACTGCTAAAAAAAATGATATTCGATGTACTAAAGCACATAGAAACCTGATACCCACGAGAATGTGCCAAGAAAGAAAAGGCCAAGAAAAACTAGTCAAAAGTCGGACGAAGTTATTGTTCGTATGGCCAAGAGAAATCCATTAATGACCTCCGAACAAATAAATAAAGAACTTTATATAGAAACTGAAGTTTCTTCGCGAACCATAAGGCGACGCCTTGATGAGGTCGGGTTGTTTGGTACGGTGTCACGGAAAACCCTCTTTTAACGAAGAAAAATCATAATTCATATATTTTATTTCTGTAGGAGTCAATATGACCCCATGTCTGTTATTACGTTTCTTATTTTTGACGTTTGTGGTTAAGGGTTAAATAAAAAAGTTATCTATTGGCCCAAATATAATCAATATCCCTGTACCTTTGAAAAATATTTTATTGACCGCACATCTTTCCTTGTAGTTTCACAGATCTTCCTTTTAAGATTCGTGTTGGGACATCCCGTATAATAGAGACCTTTCCCACAAATTTTTGCGAATAAAAGTTCCGTTAGTGTCAATACACGGTCGTGCTTTTCGTCACGTACTCCAAATGAAATTCAAGCTTGATCTGCGGTTTTTACCGACACAATAGCCATAGATGACGATTCATGTTTTGTAAAGTTGAATTAACGATTCGAGTTATCTGCTGAGATTGGTCGCTAAATCATATGATGTAATAATAATAAACTTATTATTTTAAGCACTTTAAGTCTTATTCCTTTCCTTTAAAAATCAGATCATTACTAAATCAGTACTTGGGACTAAGTATATATAATTAATTACGCTTATTATGAAGCATAAAAAATCAACCTTGAACCCTGCTGTGTTGGACTATTAATATTTAAATATTACGCAAAGTATACGTATACCAAACAGTCATTTTTTGTCACTCAAAATTTGTAGCCAAATTCCCTATTGCTAAGATTGGTATATTTTGATACTCCTAACCTGGAAGAACTAAGCGCTAGTGATTCCCGGGGTTAGTATGTTAATATTGGTGTCATTCTATCGCAGCCACTGTCCTATTTATTTTTAAAAGTATTTGGAAAAGAACGTAGGTATCCCTGTATAATAACCTGATAAAATTTTATATTAAAATGGATTCTGAAAACCCATGCAGGTGAACAGGAATCCCCATTGCGTAGCGTGGAATTAGTTCTATTTATAGGTGAGCCGTTCTACGTTATCTATAACATTAACAAAAAGTTAATTAGCTTGCTCCGAATGCATAATAACCATTTCTTAATAATATGGAAAATACTCTTAATATGGGGTTGCCAACAAATTTGCGAGTTTAGGAAAAGGATAAACAATTATGTGTCCCCTCCACCCTAAGATCCGGTCCTGTGAAGACCACTTTTAATTGTAAGAGGATTCGTGGAGGTTCGAAGGGAAAACATCTGCAGGCAATTTGTTCCATAATCTAGAGACCCTGGGTATGAATGAGAAAAAGGGAGAAGTGGGATGTTCTAGGTTTTTGTAGCTGGACAGTAAGGGGATGCATATGTAACGCGCTAAGTTGTGGAGGCGTTGAACTAAAGCGTTGGAACCTCTGTCTAAGATTAACTGAAGATCTTGGGAAAGGGATAGGGGCATAGATCTGCGTCTATTATTCAGCTCTTGATTCGAGACTTGCTTGGAAAAATGAATGCTGGAGTTGAACAGAGCAGGTCAATAACGTAAAGAAGAAATAGGGTTACAAAAACAGGACCGAACCTTGGGGTACGGTGACATTCACATGCTAAGCGCACATCATAAAATAACTACCCTTAATCCGCTTTCAAGTAAATAACATTTAGAAGAGCCAATTAATTTAAAAAACGAAACGGAATTATCGCTAATTAATATACATTACCAAATGAGTCCCAGGAGGGGGGGGGGGGGAGGATTTTTACATAAAAAGCCTAATTTAGAATAGAATGGAATTTAGATGAGTGACAGTAGTCCACCATGACAGATATGTGCGTAGTTTGGGAGCTAATAAATAAAATATTTAAAATTTAAACCTAAAAATAATGATGATAATGATGACCAAGAAGAGTATAAAAGATGCTGGTTTATGTAAAAAAAAAAACATACGAGCTTTTATGGTTCCCATTCTTGAATGACTCACGTGACTAAACCCATTCAGGAGATAGCACTTTCTAAAAAACAGTTACGAACAAACAATATATTAAAATTGCATTTTAAGGAAAGATAGCAGTGCAATAAAATAAAAAAATATAATAAGCCTTTCTTAAGCGACACAGAACCAAGGTTACGGAATCTGTGATTCACGAAGCGAAATTGGGAAAAAAAACTTATTTATCCGTATAGGAACAAAACTTTTTAAAAAGTAAATTAATAATTTATTAATGAGAACTGTCCTACAAGGTTTTTTACTTTGCTAAATCAAACAGAAACATAAGACAATAAATAGTGAAGTTAATATCAGTGGGTTTTTGTAAAATTGCAATTTGTTTTTCAATGAAAACTGTAACATTGAGAACAAAATTGCTTGAAAAAAACTTAAGGACAACTAAATATTCTTTTGTGTATTATATAGGAATTTGGAATTACGCAAAACAATAATTTTTGTGGTGTTATTTTTTCATATATACCTAATAAATTCATAAAATATTATTAAGCCTAAACCCAATCTCTCAATGTCATTTCAATAATTCCAGATCTAATTTTTAACACAATTTAAAGCTTATTTCAATTAGTGGGGGTGGGGGAGGGGTTAATAATATTTCTTTAACATCTTGCTATCATCAGAAGCGCATTGTTAAATCGCCTATGAGAAAACTTCAGCAATATTCATTGCATTTTTTTTAAACATTTGTGTCGACAAGCCGCCATTTTGTTCTCAGGGCGAATTATTAAGTAATATTCTAGGATCATAGAGTACTCAATGAGATCTTTAAAATGATGTGTCGCAAGATCCCTCTTTCCATTTAAATTTTTTTCCAAGATGGCGTCTAGCAGCCATCTTGATTTTTCCTAGAGCCACTTGTGCACCAAAAACATTTTTGTAGCAGTTACTGTATGCCGACTTTCAATTTTTTAAAGATAACGGTTCAAAAATTAAAAGGGGGGGGGGGCATTAAAAAGCCGCACTGTATATACTGGGAGAAAACTAGAAATGAGGGTGTTGAGACGGAGTGTGGAGTAACAAGAAAAGGCAAAGTTAGCGATGAAAGAATAGAGGGACCAACCCAGGTTGCGAGAATAGTTTAGAAGAATTGAATAGTTTCAGTGAATTATCTTTACGCAAGCAAAGCCGAGGATAACAAGTAATGTTACGTAAAAAACGCGTGGAGATATCCTTGAAAATTCAAGCGCCGGCGCTAAATGCAATAACTAAAAACATTTTATGGTTTTAAATAGATAATGTGGATGATTTACAATGAAAATATTTAATTAATAAACTACAAGTAATAGTTTACTATTAATAGTACTATAATGGCAACAAATATATTAGGTACTTTGTATTTTGCGATTTATGTTGTGGTTGAATTAAAATATTGTGGTTTTAAGGTGCGTTCAGAGAAATGTAATGCTGCAATGTCTAATGTAGTGAGGGAGCTATGACTAACCTTGAAAAATATTCTTTAAAAAAGTATTTTTTCGCGGAACCCGTAATCCGAAAATGTATTTTTTTTTGGAAATTTTCCGGAAAACAGATTGGCCGGCGAGATCTCCCGATATGACACCGCATGTTTTGTGGATTAAAAATACAGAAAAATGAGAGAACATAATCAAACCTGAGCAAATCATTGGTTCTATTTTAGTAGTCGTCTGAAGATCTGAATGACCCAAAGACACGTAAGCCATGTGTCTTTCTGTCTGTAGATGTATAGAGGTTGCACCATTATAGAAGATGGTACTTTAAAATTAAGATGCAGAGAGCAGGCGGTCAAGCTCTTTGTGGGCTGTCCAAGAAAAAAAATCAAATAAACTTAAGAAAAGATGAAGTCAAAGAAGAAGACTGTGTCACAAAACTTGAGGTATAAATGCATAAAGACAAGGTTAAAACTATATAAAAACTACTAATCATTTCCTTACTATATTTTCTTGCATGAATAAAGAACTTAATAAACTTTATAAATTAATCCAAAAATGTACTACCAACAAAAAAACAATGATAATCATTCATCGGGAGGTCAAAATTCCGGTCAATCTAATTATCATTACATGACGACTGTACCTTTTAACATTTTCTAAAAAAAAACAACGCTTGTTTTGCTTTAATAGATACTTATTTGTTACAAGGACTAACTAAAAAGAAGCATAGGTATGTCTGGTTCGGATTATTAAAATTACTATCTAGCTATTTTTTTCATTCCATTTGCTTATATAAATACGGGTACCGGGCTTGCCAGAGCTTGCCAGATTGGGGAATTTCTTCGCAATTTTGTAGAAAAAAATCACTCGGATAAATGGGGGGAAATAAAATATGTTGGGAATTTTTCTTAACTGGGGACATTTTGGGGAATTTCATTTTGCGTAAAACAAAAACAAAAAAAATAATCTCCCATTTACTTCGGGGAAGTCGGAAGTCTGACAGATATTCTGGCGAAGTCGCCGAGATGAGACAGTGTTGCCATATGATTTATTGCTGTAAACTTTGAACCAACAACTTGATTGGTAAACGATACAATGTTGCATAGACGAGCACAGTTTGGTAGCGTTGCTTCGTCTTTCGGTCATTATCGGCTAATTCAAATTTTCGAGTTGTTCATTTGTTGTGAATTTTGCGGCAAATTCGCTGTGGTCTGCGTTCTGTCTGTGGCAGTAACGACAAACCCCTTATTTTCCTGTGCTGTAACGTTTCAAAACGTTTAATATGTTTTTAATTTTTACTTTTATTATGAAAATACCAAAATGGTAGGGATGAGATTAATTTCCTTAAGCTACAAGTTCTTTACATCTTTTATACGGAGTGCAGTGGGAAATTGTGACAACAAATTAATGTGGCACTAAGTTGTTACTTGGTCTTGGTAAAACAAAAACGCACCGAAGCATGGCAAATTGGTTCGGGAATGTTAAAAGTATGTCACCCTATGCTCATCTACAATTTCATAGAAAACATACTATAAATAATTACAAAAGGTTCTCCGTAATTATAAAATAAAAAAATCTAGTTGAATGGTATCAAATTCTAGAAAAAAAACTGCATTATTAAGTAACTGGGCTTATTGTCATTGTTAAAAAAGCAATAAACTGAAAATAATAATGCAATCAAAATATAGTAAATATCCGCTCGCGATTGTATTGCGGAAAAATAACAAGAATTCGTAGTCGCAGTAATATATGAAATATTACTTGTGGTTTTAATTGTATTAATTACTTGGACTAGCTATAATTTTACTGGTCAAAATTCATGGGTTTAAATAATCAACTGTATTTTCCAAATTTAGTGAATTCGGATCATCATGCCGACTATCTTTTTTATAGAATTTTGCAACCCAAGCAAATCTAAGTTGGTTTACATCCTCTCCATTGTTTGTTTACTCCCTATCTTGATCTCTATTATTTCCAGCTGCTCAATGACTTAATTTTTTAAAGAACTTTGTGTATATGTCGCAGGCATATGCTAATTTAAGGTAAATGGCTTTTATCTAGGCAAGTGCTATCTGCCTGGGCAAATGACTTCAAAATTTAATTTCTATTTAAAAGTTATTTACCTAGAAAAATGGCATTTGCCATAATCGTTGATAGGCAAATGACTATGAACTCATTAAGTACCGTTCGTTTTCCCCCTTAGATTGTTTATTAATTTTATAGCCATAAAGGTAAATATTTAGAATTTTTTATTGTTACCTAATAGTTTTTGTTCAGAGTTGCTTACGTCTACTAAGAAAATTGTTTTATTTGCATTTGCCTACTAAAGGTTTAGGCAAATGCCGCCCATAGACTAACAAAGTATATAGTTAGACAAGAAACTGAATATTACATCTCTTTCTAAACTGTTGATGAGAGCCATCCTTGGACTGTACGCGCAAGCTTGCTTTAATGATCGCTCGCATTGAACTTAAAAAACAAAGAAATCGATATTATTGGAAACATATTTTTGAAAACGTGCTTTACCAACAGAGTAAACGGCGCTAATATACAGTGTGTCCACGGATGGAGTTGAAGAGAGGAAAAAATCTTAGTAATTTTACGACCAAAAGTAATTCTTTATAAAAATTTCTATTTGTCGAAAAAATAAGTTTAAATATAATAATCTGAGATCAAATGTACAGCGTGTTAAAAAATGAAGTAAAATGAAAATGGAGGGAGTACTATTATTTATTATTTTAAATAAAATGTTCGAAAAACAAAGTTGCTTGTAAACCAAAACAAAGCCTAAATGCAAATTTTGAAATCAAAATTCTAATTTTTAAATGTATTCTACATAGCTACCTCCCACCCCACCGTATTAAATAAATACGCTCTGCTTTTGTGAACATTTTGGAAACTACCGTCACGAAATCAAAATTCTGACAGACGTAAAGACGATGCTGATGTATCATTGACGTTAACTAAATCGACTATTTTGATTGTTTGTCAAGTGCTGCAAATAGTCGCAAAACACCACTATTATTATTCTAAATTTAAAAGTTAGAATTTTGACTGCAAAATTTGTATTTAGGCTCTTTATTTTGGATCATAAACAACTTTGTTTTATGAACATTTGGTTGAAAATACTAAATAATGGTACTTTTTTCTTAAAACATTTTAATTTCTCTTAATTTATTAACACCCTGTACATCTGATCTCAAATGTTTATATGGTATTTTGACATGCAGAATTTTTTTTTTATAAAGAATAACTTTTGATGGTAAAATTAATACCTAATAAAGATTTTTCTCCTCTTGTCAACTCCATTCGTGGACACACTGTATGTATTAATATGTAAACTTACGTGCATAGAAATCGACCCACATCATACTTTCGAAATTGAATGCTTTTTTAAGAAACCATTCACCAGTTTAATTACAAAAAGTATACTTATGAAAGACTATTAAATTCCCATTACAGTGGGTCTAGATCAATCGAGATGACTTTTTTTTTATTTAAAAGATGACTAGTTTCTAAGAAAATGCATTCGATTTTAAAATTGTGTAGTTGGTCAATTTCTATGCATGTAAGTGTATAATATTATGGTGGTTCCGATGAACGAAGTATGACTTTTTGCAATGTAAGGCTTGCACATACAACCTACCTATATGATATACAGCAGAAGGATGCTAAAATTTGGTTCTGGGTACGACCCTGTTTAAAGAACGCCCTGTATATTTTTCTTGGGTATTCCAGTATTCCAACAAGTCATGTTGCATTTGCAAAAATATCGTTCTCATTATTTTGATAACAACACAAGTGAGTAATGGCTTTTACGAAGGATTATCACAATAATTCTGATATTTACAGAGTCATCCATATTTATTGTCTGTCACTTGCTAGGTCAGAGCCCAGGTAGGTACTTGAAATTTAGACTTTTCGAGACCAGGTACTCGTTAAAATATTAATTGATTGTGTTATCATATTATTAGAAATTGATAGGAAAATTTCTTTACCTGTCTAGTCAATATCGTATATACCTAATGTCTTTTTAGTATTATGATGATTATACTTTTGTATTTACACCGACCATTGCGCTTCTAATACCTATCTTAGGGCATTAAAAAATCATTAGTAACTGATACTTTATTTAATATGGCATGAAGGTACGCACAATTATTAGGAAACACGAAAAAATTGGTATATTTTCGGTATTTGTGCATCAACTTTCCTTATAAATGTAATATCCGCGCAATTTTTTCTATTATCAAAAATATCTCTATACATTTTGCGTTCAAACACTTTTTGAGATATTTGGTATTAATTTTTAATTCTCATTACTTATTAGCTAATAGGTACAGGGTCTTCCAACGAGGACTGAACAGGGGCTCATTTTTGAGCGTCCTTGTATTTAAAGAAAAATCTAAAATAGCCAATCGATGTACTTTTTCCTGCAGAATTCAAAAATGAAACCAAAAATTTATTTGAACCAGAAACAAAAGAGTTACGCTATGGATAAGGTGTTTTTTAAATGGAACATAGCTTTTTTTATACGATTTTCGGAACGAGTGATTTTATTTTATGTCCGTTCTGATTAAAATATTTAATATTGTGACAGCTATTTTTATTAAATTTTAATGTTTTATCCAGTATAATTTAACTTCAACCTGTTTGAAACATACACTAGGTAGTAAAGGTAAAATCACCTTGAAATCCTTCAAAGTCAAAAAATTTGACAAATTTACTATAATATTGCCGAAATGAAATATTCATTAGATGAGAGATTGCAGATTGTTATCTTGTTCTACAAATGCCAAGAAAATGAATATTTCATTTCGGCAATATTATAGTAAATTTGTCAAATTTTTTGACTTTGAAGGATTTCAAGGTGATTTTACATTTACTACCTAGTGTATGTTTCAAACAGGTTGAAGTTAAATTATACTGGATAAAACATTAAAATTTAATAAAAAGAGCTGTCACAATATTAAATATTTTAATCAGAACGGACATAAAAAAAATCACTCGTTCCGAAAATCGTATAAAAAAAGCTATGTTCCATTTAAAAAACACCTTATCCATAGCGTAACTTTTTTGTTTCTGGTTCAAATAAATTTTTGGTTTCATTTTTGAATTCTGCAGGAAAAAGTACATCGATTGGCTATTTTAGATTTTTCTTTAAATACAAGGAAGCTCAAAAATGAGCCCCTGTTCAGTCCTCGTTGGAAGACCCTGTACATATGTTACGGCACAGTTGGTAGATATGGAAAAAGTAAAACAATTTTAAATGGATGATTAAAAGGTCATCATAATAGGTAAATTAGCATGATAATCAACTGGTTTACTTTTTCATGGCTATTGTGACTTAAAAATGTAATACCAAATATCTCGAAAACGGTCTAAACCAACCTAAATATTATTGGTGTAGGTACATTTTTGAAAATGGAAAAAATAATTTTCTTTTAAAATAAACTCAAAAGTAGTTTAGAGATAAGGAAACACCTATATATAGGTACCTACCTAATTCTTATTAGGTACACACAAAAAATAATACTAATGAAGCTCGAACTAATATAGTGTATAATACGAGATTTTAGTTTTGGGTTTAATAATTCGAAATCTTGGATTAAATAGAAAGCTTGGTTAAAATACACATTTTTTGTACCTGCGGGTTAACATCCTGTCTTACATATGCCAGAATAATTTGTTTTAATTTAAGATTTCTTGGGGTAAACATAGAGAAAAACTGACCAAAAAAGCTGCTCATCGTAGTTCCCGTTCTATGCGAATTTTTACAATTTTATCTCTTAGACTGCGAATTAGGTCGATAGGTAGGTACATACAATTTTTTGGTCGCGTGTGCAGGTGCGTACACTGTAAAATTTGAATTTATCGCAAGCAACACAAATACGTTGCCAAAAAATGCTTTTAAATATTGAATACTTAGATTTTTGTTAAAACTGATATTGGCAAATTAAAAAACGATAAAGGTAAATTCACACTTATAAATCGCTTTTATTAACGGATAAGTTTATGTAATTTCTGCAACCTAAGTACCTATTTAAAGATAAGCAAAAAATTGTGCCAAGAAAATTTTCCACGTACTAAATGGAACTAATCAAGTTGGCAAGCCAAAAACAATCGAAAAATCCTCAAAACAATTGAATATCGAGCGCGCCAGGGCCTACGTGACGAGGATTCCCTGCCGCATGGCGCGGCAACTTGATATGAATTCAAATTTTCGCAAATACAAACTTACCCCAGTCTCGATGTTCTTTTTGCCCATGGGCAACGTGTAACCACAGAAAAATCACTAGTATTTTAAGTAACATTTTCGCTAAGTTAAGTTATTTTTAAAGTCGATTTACTATAAAATAAATTAATTTAATATTGGAAAGGCACATGCAATAGCACGGCACAGCGAGCAAAAGCTGACAACCCGAGGTCTCTTTTTAATATAAACGGCAAAGGTTGGCTTGCGTCTTTCTTTAACACGTGGTCCTCAGAGTGGTTATCTCCTTCACGTGAACGGCTCGTCTACAGTGGCGGAGTTGCCATACCGTCGCTTTAAAATACATTTTTTGCTCACGATATTTTGTTAACACAGGTTCTGATAGATAGGATCTAAAAAATAAGTTCTTTAGTATGATCACTAAGAGGGATTTAAAAAAGTGTTGTAATATGTGTTCATATAAAGCACTTAAATAATGAATATGCATGGATTTTTTAATTGCATAACATAGATCGTTTAAGACAGTCATTACAAATCCAAAAATATTATTTTGAAGAAAATTAGAAGGATAATTTAACAGAAATTTTTTTCACTTCTCGGTATAATTTATTACAATTTAGATGCTATAGATGAGACGAAAAGAGGCAGACACTGCGGAAAAAATGGCAACGCTGTTCAACATTCAACCCAACTACACCAATGGATTCGATACAAGTAAATATAACCTCACTTAATTGAGAAAAGAAATTTCTGGGTTTAGATAGCCCAATGTTTGCAAACTTGACACTGACGCACCATATTTACCAGTAAATACAAGGTGGCTGCTTCAGTAGCGGACAGAAATTGCATTGCCGACAGCCGCGTCTGGTACGGAACACGGCAAACCCAGCGGAATGTTCACCGGGCATGTCCTTTTTGCCGCGGCGGCCCATGGATTGTAATGCCGCCGGCATCACAGTACAGGGCGCAGTACCGTTGGAGGTCCGCTGTCCGACCACTGGTGGACTAGCCAACTACAGTGGATGGCCCACCCACGGCTAGATGGGCTGGATGCAGTGACGCGTAGTTTTAATACAAATTTAAGATGGTCCGCATTGGACATTTTAGAAATACTTTTATTTGAAAAAAGTCAATCGAAATTAACAAAAATAATTGGCACTTGCTGTTATATCAATTCTGGACAAGACATTTTAAATATTAATTCAAAATTTTTGTCCCTAAACTTGGGTATGCCGGGCTAAAATGCAATTATTTTTGGAGATTTTAACTTATTTTTTTCTGTAAAAATGTTTCTAGAAAAACCAATGGTTAACCCTCTTAAATTATATACCTACATTTGAATATACAGTTCATTTTGTTCTTTATAAAAACGCGCTGAACATCTCTGCTCCCAGTATTTAAATAGCTATTTATAAATTAACAAACCTTGCTCATTCTTGTTGGAAGAAATAGGCATAAATGGTAAATTTAACTCATCATTTTAAACTAATTTATAACTTTTCTGGTTAGGAAAGTAGTAAAATGGCAGAAGATAAGGAAAACAACATTAAACTATAATAATAATTATAAAGTAGTGAACAAATTTATTTAAAAACATATTTACATACAAAACAACAAATAATAAAAGCGAAATCAGTGCTGAAAATGCTAAAATACACATTCCAAAAAATATATATCGGCGAACAATTGAACAACATACAAAAAGGCACCAAACACAACACTATGGACACCGAATATTATATTCGGTGCTATGGAGGACTTGAAGGGCCTCCATACACTACACATAGACGTGTAGTGTATGGAGGCCCTGAACAAATTATTTTTTATTTGTCTTTGTCTCACTCACCACACTCTCTTTCGCCAACACGGATAGAAAGAAATCTGATTCCTCCGTGATTATCAGGAAAGAAAAGATGAATATTGTGATCACTAAAATATGTTCTGGTGTAAATTGTCCATGGAACTGATCAATAGGGTGAATTCTTGTTCAATTGTTGTTTCTGTCATCATTCTCACATAAAATTGGATATAATATAAACGAGAGCTGATGTGTAATTTATATTTCTGTACTTCCATGATTTTCAAAGCTGAATGTCCACTAGTTATCTCCGCCACTGGTATGTCTAGATGCAGGACGCATGTGCCAAATATGTTTTATACACATCAACGTTGTCAGCGTTGACAGCAATTATATCGTAATTATCATTGCTTCTAATTCATCCCCTGATATGTTTAGCCACTAATTAATTTCAATCAATCTTAAATGCCTAGTGTCTCGTCTAATTTGAAATACAAAACATGTTAAATCAGTACTGTTTAGTCTTATTACTTCGGTTTTTTATTGCCCTTTCTGCTAGATTTCCCAAGAAAAGGAAGCACTGGCAACGTTGATCGACAGTCTGCCATGCTGATAAAATGTCAGATGTCAAATTAGTTCATGTTATTTTTTTAGGCTAAACGATGAATTTTTACGGTTTTTAATAAAGTGATAGTCGCAGATTTAGTGAAGTGTAGTGATTTAGTGTTTACATAAACTTTTGGATTAAACTTTATCAGGGTAAGTCTTTTTTACGGCAAGCTTTTTAGTCCACAGTCCTTTTTACCAGCGTTTAAAATTCCGGACCTGTTGGAGCACTGTTTGGTAAGTTGTTGTTCAATATTCCCCCAGTTTATGTGCTTTACAACTAACCACAGGTTTTTTAAAAGAAAACACCACGAGTTCCTACCCTCTTTCAGATTTGTGTGTGAGTTTCTAGTGATTTAACAGTGTTTTGTGTTCATTTTACCCTGTAAGCTAGCTACCCCACCTGAAGAAGGAGTTTAATACGAAACCAGAAAAATGGTAAGTCTGTGTACTATTCATTATCTTATAATATAAAACAGTTGCGATCTTACTAAATAGTTTTGAAAATAAGTCTGAGAGACTTAAAGTTATGCACATTTAATGTTATACTTGTATCAGGCCTTTAAATCAAGTTAACTTTTATGGGACTTGAAGGTAGTGATTTTAGTGAGAACGGTAACTTTAGTTTCATCTAACAGTCCGATTTCCATTACAAGTGGTCAAAAAGGAAATATAATAAAAAATGGCTTCTTGCTAAGGTACCCAACAGCAAGCAGTAATTACAATTATAATTTTAAAAATAAGTAAATCACGAAGTAGGTATATTAAAAATAAAATCAATGTCATAATGATTATGGCTGCATAATTTCTTAAATAAAACGTAATATTATATTTTCAAAAACTAATATAAGAATCCTTCGCCATCTTGTTAGGAATACGCGGCAGATCGAGACTTGTCGTCCCGACAATATTTACAAATCTTGTTCTTTCACTCCGTCAATTTATACGGCGTCGACGTTCCTGATTAATCATTTCTATTATACTCGGTCCTGATTTCTCCTCCTGTTCAACCCTTTTTCCTTCTTGGTTCCACACATCTTCATCCTTCTTTCATTTGTCATTATACTATCTCCGAGATAATCATTATTTCGTTGTATCAGATGCCACTACCACCACTGCAGTCTTCTCTCATGTATCTTCTTTAATATCTCCGTCACCTTAATTCCCCTACTTAAGTCCTTCATTCCCAACCTTGTCTTTAAACTGCTCTTATCCTATTAATATTTCCTCTATAAGTCTCCGTTCTATATTTTTTCCCAAATCTTCATCGTGTGTGCTAACAGCTTGACCCCTGTATAGTTTTCAATCTCCGAGGTTCTCCTTGCCCTTGTAAGCAGGCCCTATAACCATATCTCTCCACTCCTCTCCTTAGCATTTCTTCATGTGTGTCAATCTCTTGCATCAGATCCCATAGTATATCTTCCATCCCTTCAGGTCCCACACATTTCCTTAACGAGTGCCCATGTTATCGGGTCCTGCTACTTTTGCGTTCTTCATTTTCTTTAAGGCATTTTTCCCGCTTGTCCTGCTTTTAGTCCTTGATGTTATGCCAAGATCTGGGACTCCATCCCCGAAGATTCGCATTGAGTAGTTTCTCAAAATAGCATACCTGTCTCTCCTGAATCTTTCTTTAGCGGTTAACACTTTTCTGGATCATCCTTAATATGTCTAAAATTTAAGCAAGATCTTGCTAACCTTATCCCTAGCTTTTGCTAATCGGTCTAGCTTCCTCACCCCATCACTTGGTGTATTAATCTCTTCATACAGTTCATCCCCAGATGACGCGTCGCTCTAGCCCCCTCGACGGCACGCCACTGTTCCTTCCTTACGAAGGCCTTTTCCCTGCAGATTTAACCCAGGACCTCCTCTGCAATCGTTTATATGAGCCGAGTGTTTTCTTGCTCAACATTTTCTAACATTTTTAGTATGCCCTCCAACTTTATTCCTCTCTACCACACCCCAGCCTTCCTACACCTTCTGGATCGTTTTACTACTAAACACCTTACACACCCTTTCCTCTTAAAGCGTATTTCCAAACTCTTCATTCAGTTGCTCCCAAAAATGAATGTCCTTTTTTCCCTTGGGAGTATACTCGTATATGACGTTAATAATTCCATCAAAACACAGACTTATAGCCATGCAATCGTTCCTTCCACTCACACTCCTTCAAAATTTTAGAGATTCCCGGAATCACAGTTCCATTTCTCCCTTGTCGGTATGCTTTACTCTAAAGCACCCTACATACACTGCCTAATTCTCTTGCCTTATTGTCCTTCCATCTTGATTTTTACAGGTACAAAATATTCAACTTTCTTCTACCCCCATCAGATTAGCAAACTCTCTTCCCCTTTATATTCATGCTCCTCCCCTCCTATGGCTGGTTCTATCATTATTAGAGTTTGTCTAGTAGTTGTCTAGGCCTTGCAGAACTACCGATCATATTTTAACGCGATGGAGAACATGGCTTGAGGACGCAGCTTATTATAAAATATTTTAAGCAAATAAAGACTGTTGTTTTAAAGTTTAATCCTAAAGATTCTCAAGCTATTACCGCTAGGCAGGCCCAGTTTAATAATATTCAAGTATACCCTGATCAACACAAATTACGCATAATAGAAGCACTCAGCAAATTACAAATGTCTTTAGCCGAATCCCTAAATATTGTGAATATTGTACATTCTACGCTACAAGCGCTAAGAGACAGCATTGGCATAAAAATTGATAAAGGGTTACACACATTTTTGAAAAAATACCGATTTAGCGATATTAGGTACAGGACATTCACATACAGTAGGTATTTATTACAAAAATGAAGCCTTAAACGATTGACAGAAAAGTTCCCTGTTTGCTAACCTAGTAGTAGGTACTTAGATGCACACGATCGTTTTCTTTGTATAAAAACATATATTTGCCACGGCAAACTTCACTGAAGTGGCAAATCGTAGAGAATTATCAAATGTTACAAGTGTTCAGTCGGAATAATAAAAAATATATGTGAGATGCGATGTTTAAAGTAAAAGTAAAATATTCTGTACACGTAATATGTTTGCATTCCAATGTTTACTCACTAGCTTTACTTACTCTTTACAGACACAAGCGTGGTTAAAGCAGGTTGGGTTGGGTTAAGTTCCCAAAGCCATTGTGCCACTTATTATTAGATATACCTGCCCCAAAAATTGTATTTAAAAACATTCTACTACGCATCTGACTAAACAAAATTACTTTTGAAAGAAAAGTTTTTATGTCTGTAAAGCCGAAATGCTTTTAAGAACTTATTTACCCATTATTGCCCATATTTGGTGTAAAAACTGCGGAACCATAATTATCATTATCATAAATATATTGGAATTGAGCACAACACAGTGATGGAATTCATTACTGATGTAAGAGGTTATATGTGACAGAAACGATGGTTAAGATGGATGTGTGAGCAGACAAGGTTAGAAAAGAGCGAATCAGGGAAACAACTGAGGAAGAACCAATGTTGTAAGAAGATTCAGAAAAGAAGACTATAGGGTAATGAGCATTTAATAAGAAGAAATAATGATATTGTCGGCAAAAGGACAATGGCAACGACAGTGTAGGTTAATGGTAATGAGCGGACAGGAATGGAAGATCGAACCACAAATGGCTGGATGGAGCCAAGAATGATTAAAAAGACAAAAGTCTAACAGGAATATAAAGTTGAGAAAAGAGACTCAGAAGGAGAGGAATTTGAATAACAGGGACACCCTGCTTATAGTTTAAAAATTATTAATTCTTTTGTATTGGAAAAGAGCATCATGTAAGAGAAACATGAGTGTCTAAAAATTGGGCTGCATACTGCACGTCAGTGTCTTATAATACAGTGTTTTAATTAGGTATCTACATCAGCAAACAACAGAGCGATTTGTGTTAAATATTAAAGGATCTAAGGTCTAAAAATACCAGATCTGCTTAATTTCCACCAGTTAGAAAAACATTTCACGTTCTGTGATTACCCGTAAAAACATAAATTACAAGATGAAGCCCAACACGTGAAAACAAATGTTTTCTTTTACTATCTAACAGCGTATTAATAAAAAGACGACTTTAAGCCCTTAACTTCTAAGAAAAATTTATTGCCCTAATGAATCCTCCTCCGACTTCCGTCTGCATCAATACGCGTAATATTTTTAGCCTATAGAGATCGCCAACAAAAATTTTGTATCCATGTATTTATAGATCAACCGAATCGCACCAGATTTATTGGTTTCCACATCACAAGATGTTAAATTAGCCGCCATATTATGTGTCTTTATATTAACTGAATGGAGTTTCAAAATAATAGGAATTCACGAAGCCTTGTAATCGAAATTACTGATAATAATATACACATGTAAGGTTTGTTACCTGTGCAGTATCGTCACTTACAGTCCTTTGACTTTGGCCCATTTTATTATTATTTATAGAGCTAAAAGCATATTATGGTGTTAAAAAGTTTCGACTTGACCAAAGTAAATATTTTGAAAAACCTGCTTTTAAATCAAAATACACATTTTTGGTAAAATGCGTCTGTGGAATTAAAAATTCTTTTGGATTATTTTCGTTTCTCAGTAAAACTGATAAAAAAATTAGATGTCACGATAATATTTAAGTTTGGCAATGCTCCGGCTGGATCATTTTTTTTCTTTATACCTAATAGAGACTATAACGTCAGGCTCTTCAGAAGCGTTGGATACGGGGGTGGTTTAGGGTATTTTTTAAAATAAAAAAGTGTGCGATTATAGGGAAAAAAGTATTGTGTATGTCTGTAGCCTATCCCAGGAGTCACCCACTCAAATATATGCAGTAAATTTAATAACACCCTGTATGTGAATCTCTCAAGAATACAAACACCATAAACTGTAGCCACGTAGAGTGGTTTTCGAAATGTGAAATAAATAGTAATAAAATGTATTGGAATTTCGAAAAAATACGAAAAATAGGAATATTTGCCTAATGAAAAATTACTTAATTAAAAAATACTTAAGTAATTGAAGAAAAAATATTTATTTTGTGTCATGATTTGTATTTTCCCCAAAAAAATATATTAAAGTAAAAATATTAGTATGATTTTATTTATCCCGAACTATGGATTGGTGGGGGATATATCCCCCTTATCACTCCCCGTAGGTACGGCACTGTTACATTACGATACTGACCTTTAATGATGCCTATTTATGGAAAATTTTTGATTAACTGTGCACTAGGTATGTACTTTCTTCCAACCTGTTGCTGTTCTTTTGCAGAAATTATGTGCTAGGTGGGTACTGTACAAAAATACCTTGACAAATGTCGATTACAGTACCGACCAATGACTACAGCTCTAGTGAGATTAAAAATATCCCTAGAATCTTAGGTTACTGTGCATGATTAAAGCTACTTGTGGTCGGTATTCTGTAAGCCGAAAGAAGTCCATGTTGGGAAGCATTTTTTCTTTGGTGGGAGACCTGCTATATCGGATGATTGCGACCTCATGTCCATAAAGCAGGACAGAAGTATAAGTCTTTGTAATGTCATTTGCCACCTATCTTACTTTTCCTTGCTGCCCCAAGTATAACAATCTAATACCTACTAGTATATTTTACGCAACATTTTCCCATTGCTAGATGTGCTCTTTTAAACACAAACATTAGCGTTTTTTTTATTAACAAATTGCTTCACTATTGTATAACTTCCTGGATATTCTCTTAATTAGATAATTTCTGGTGATGATCCTGAATCCGGGCAAAAATAATACAGAGCATACGATCTGGATCAGTTTACCCAGGCGCGTTCCCTTGAAAATATCGTCGAGTTTGCGCTTGGTGAAGCGCTCTTTGCACGCTCACTGCCGGGATTCGCGGTAAAATTATTTTAAACTGAGTTTTAAACAGTCTTAATCGGCGTCAAGTAGTTCAGTGTTTTTAGTTTTGACTTTGTAATCCATTAAAACGCGTTAGAAAATTACAGTTCCAAAGGTTTCTTTAGAGTTTAGTTGTGCGGTTTTATTTTTCTTGTGGTTGTGTTTATGTGAACCGTCAATTTTTGACTAGGGAATTATTTTTGGATATGATGTGCACGCTCACTGATCACCATAATATGTAAGTATTTTGAGTTTGGAAGTTAGAGTTTTTGAGTGAGTGAGGAGGTAGATGACGTACTATATTATATTGTATCTGTTGGACGATGCGACACTAACTGAAAAAATACGGACTAATGACTAATGGAAACTACATTATGGTTGAAAAAGCTGCTTATAATGTATTCTAAATAACGCACCTAAATGTTTTGAAATCTACATTAAATGCCCGGGTTTCTCGTCTTGGATTTGGTGAACAGAGAAAGAAGAAACACTGTACTGTGGTAGCGAGATAAAGAGATAATATAGAAAGTTATTTTTCTCACTTGGAAAAGTCTAAATCTAAAACAAACCAGTTTTCTTGGTCAAGAAATCAAAGGAGTTCGGTGTGACCACTTAATGATCCTTCAGGCTTATATGTCTTTCTTCTTTCTTTTTCCAAGGAACCGTTTCTGATCGCAACCTTCAAACGCTTATGGATCAGAAATCGTTTTTAGACAAAATCCTTAAGCGGCTCTGGATCAGAAATTGCTTCTGACCTGAATCTTTGAGCGGCCATGGGTCAGAAATCGCTTCTGCCCTAAATCTTTAAGCGTTTACGTACTAAAAACGGCTTCAGACCAAAATCTTCAATTGTTAATGAGTCGGAAATTGTTTCTGACCTAGATCTCTAAACGTTCATGGATCAAAAATCGTTGCTAACCTAAATCCTCAAGCCTTTATGGATTAGAAATTGTTTCTAAAATGAATCTTTTAGCGTTTATAGATCATGAATCGTTTTTGATCCTAATCTGCAATTGTTAGTGGATCAAGGATCGTTTCTGACCCGGATCTTCAAACTTTGTTTCATTAGAAATCGTTAATGATCTGAATTTTTAAGCGTTCATGGATTAGAATTCGTTTCTGACCTAAATCTTCAAGTGCTTATGGATCATGAATCGTTTCTCACCTAAATCTTCAAACTTCAACTCATTAAAAGTAGTTTATGACCCTATTTTTAAACCGTTCGTGGATTATAATTCGCTTCTGACCTGAACCTTCAAGCTTTCATGGATCAGAAATCGTTTCTGACCCGGATCTTCAAACTTTCTTTCATGAGAAATCCTTTATGACCTGAATTTTTAAGCGTTCATGGCTTAGTATTTAGTTGTGGTTTGAATCTTCAAACGTTCATGGATCATAAATCGTTTTTGATCTGAATCTTCAATTTTTCATGGATCACAAATCGTTTCTAACCTAAATCTTCAAACTTAAACTTGTTAGAAATCATTTATGACCTTAATTTTGAACCGTTCATGGATTAGAATTCGCTTCTGATCTGAATATTCAAGCTTTGATGGATCAGAAATCGTTTCTGACCCGGATCTTCAAACTGTCTTTCATTAGAAATCGTTTATGACCCTGATCTTCAAACTTTCTTTCATTAGAAATCGTTTATGTCCTGAATTTTTAAGCGTTCATGGCTTAGTATTTAGTTGTGATCTGAATCTTCAAACGTTCATGGATTATAAATCGTTTTTGATCTGAATCTTCATTTTTTCGTGGATCACAAATCGTTTCTAACCTAAATCTTCAAACTTAGATTTGTTAGAAATTGTTTATGACCTTAATTTTGAACCGTTTATGGATTAGAATTCGCTTCTGACCTGAATCTTCAAGCTTTCATGGATCAGAAATCGTTTCTGACCCTGATCTTCAAACTTTCTTTAATTAGAAATCGTTTATCACCCGGATCCTCAAACATTCTTTCATTAGAAATCGTTTATGACCTGAATTTTTAAGCGTTCATGGCTTAGTATTTAGTTGTGATCTGAATCTTCCAACGTTCATGGATTATAAATCGTTGTTGATCTGAATCTTCAATTTTTCATGGATCACAAATCGTTTCTAACCTAAATCTTCAAACTTAGACTTGTTAGAAATTGTTTATGACCTTAATTTTGAACCGTTTATGGATTAGAATTCGCTTCTGACCTAAATCTTCAAGCTTTCATGGATCAGAAATCGTTTCTGACCCTGATCTTCAAACTTTATTTCATTATAAATCGTTTATGACCCGGATCCTCAAACTTTCTTTCATTAGAAATCGTTTATGTCCTGAATTTTTAAGCGTTCATGGCTTAGTATTTAGTTGTGATCTGAATCTTCAAACGTTAATGGATTATAAATCGTTTTTGATCTGAATCTTCAATTTTTCATGGATCACAAATCGTTTCTAACCTAAATCTTCAAACTTAGACTTGTTAGAAATTGTTTATGACCTTAATTTTGAACCGTTTATGGATTAGAATTCGCTTCTGACCTGAATCTTCAAGCTTTCATGGATCAGAAAGCGTTTCTGACCGTGATCTTCAAACTTTCTTTCATTAGAAATCGTTTATGACCTGATTTTTTAAGCATTAATGGCTTAATATTCATTTTTGATCGGAATCTTCAAACGCTTAAGTATGGATCATAAATCGTTTTTGATCTGAATCGTCAATTGTTCATTGACCATAAATCGTTTCTAACATAGATCTTCAAACTGAAACTCATTAGAAATCGTTTGTGACCTCAATTTTGAACCGTTCATGGATTAGAATTCGCTGCTGACCTGATTCGTTAAGCGTTCATGGATCAGAAATCGTTTTTGATCCCAATATTTAAGGGATCAGAAATCGCTTTGGACCTGAATCTTCAAGCTCTTAGTCCTATATTTATTCTCATTCTGTTGTTTGTTTTTATACTTCTTGATTTCTCATACTACAATATCATTTATTACATTTTCTACAATCCACTGAATTCTTGCAGATACTACGTTCCCTTACCAGAGAGATTTCTCGCCCCAAAATAAGCCAGTGATTGGGTTTGATTGGAAAAAAAAATTCGAACCCTGTCTTTCTGTCACTGTATTTACTCTCAGCAAATGCTTTTTTCTTTGTGGTTCTCCTTTTCAACACTATACACTGTGTTTAGCTCTATTAATAAACTAGGCCCGAGTAGAGTTTAGAGTAACTTATCGTTATAAAACAGCCCATCATTCTTTTAGTGCCTCTAAACTGAAAAATAATTAACTTTTATTATACATTTAATGAAAATGCATAAAACCGTAACAGATCACTTAAAATACAGAGAATCTATTTTTAAAAAATCATTAGTTTGTCGTATGAACAGCAGCCGGTTAAAGGCGTTATCTGATAAGTTGACAGCTACGTTGGAGGTAGACATGCTGTAGCCCTGTGTGGATGAAAAACAATTTTCTTGTTGGTGCGTAAAATGGTATAGATTGAAAGACCACGGCATCAGTATCTAAAAAAATTTATCATGAAGGCCTTTTTTGTGTTGTTAAATCTGTCTCAGTCACTAAAATCAGAGTCTAGCGACTTCATGACTTCCCTATCCCTTAGACTATAATACAGCCAGTAATCATTATATTTTATGATCACTATACAGAATGCTATATACGAAACAAATCGGCATCTACAGGGTGTTTGGTAACGAAGGTCGTACCTTAGCAGTGGCGTTCCTGATTCAGTTTAGGATAGTTTAACCTAACTTATATTAGTACAAAAATTGATAATAGAGAGATACAGGGTGTTACAGTTAACATTTTATTTTACATTTTTTTCGATATGTTTTGAAATACGTATACTAAGTAAATTCACGAAAATGGGGAAGGCGGGGATTTTTTGAGATGGGACAAGCAAATGCGTTCTCAAATTTGCTGTTTCAATTAAACCCTTCCTAGTAGATGCCTACGTTATATAAGAAACCTCTGTGCAAAATTTCAAGTTTCTAGACCCAGCGGTGTGGGTTGTGCATTGATATGTCAGTCAATCAGTCAGGGGGGTTGTAAAGTCTGGAATAAATTAATTATTTAAAAAACGCTGAATTTTTTTTAAAAACGCTTGGACAAGTCGATTTTGTTTTTTTGAAACAATTTTTTTCAATATGTTTTTCTTCGAAAAGACTGCGCCAGGATGAACTTAAATTTTTTAAATGGGAACCCCCAATTTTTTTACATTTTAGGATTACATTGTATAATTCTGAACATTTTTTGTATTACTTACATGCCCTTTACCTAAATTCAACAGTTTTTGATTTGTCGACAGTTAAAGTTCGAAATTAAATAATAAAAACAGTTAATTTTTCATCATTTTATTAAATGTTGAATTGGTTAATTGGCAGTAACCTAAGCGATCGACAAATTCTTTCTGCACATTTTTGACTACAGCTGAAGTGATTGGCTGTATTTCTTGAATCATTTGATGCTTTAAGTCCTCCATGTCAATTGGCTTAGTTTAAGGTTTAAGGTACTTAACCCCACAGAAAAAACTTAAGGGGGGTTAAGTCTGGGGACCTCGGCGGCCATTTAATAGCCTCCCTTCTTCCAGTCCATCTATTTTCAAAATAATATTGAGATCAGCGCGAACCTCTGCTGAATAATGTCTTGTTGGAACCAGATATTGTGATGGGGTAAATCTGGATTTCCTTCTTCAGAAAACAGCGTCGAAAGAGCTGGAATAAGATCATCTTCTAGAAACTGTAAATATCTTTGACCAGTTCAACTCTCATCAAAAAAGATCGGTCCTCTAACCATATTACACACAATTCCAGCCCACACATTTATGTTTTGTCTATACTGAGTGTGCTCCTCTCTTATCCAACTTGGGTTTTTATATGACCAATACCTATAATTTTGTGTGTTGACATTACCATTCACTCAAAATAGAAATAATATTTCAGCCAATAATAGGACCCATTGAATTAATATTTTTTATTGTTTCTCCAATACCTTATATGTTTTAAAGGAGTGTTTATTTTAATTGAAATGATATAAGGATTATTGACTTAATTATTACATTTTTTATTTAAACCGTAGTTCTTGTTCGTTTAATAAAATATATTGTAATTTGAATCACACCGCCTACAAATAGCTATTTTTCGTCCAATTATATTTAAGCATTCCGATCAAATAGTCTAATATTTTGGCTCTAACAATTCTACACTCCAGGGAATATTAGAATTGGATTCCAATAGTATTTTGGTCACTGGAATAATGGTAATATAGTTTTCAAAGAAGTAGGTATGCTTTTGAAGTCCAATAATAAGTATATATTTAAAGCAATATTTTTTTTTTGATTACTTCATTGATGTTTTGTTGAGACAATATTACCTTTAATATAACTAATGTGACAATGGTCAAAAACAGTACTATTATTGAAAATAGCTTAGCAGTTTTTTCTGTGTATTCAGAATCTGTGTACACTGAAGCACAAAAAAGTTGGGACGTATTAAAATGTCATTTAATGACCTGTGTGGCGCTCCCTAACAAAATACAGCAAATTTGGGACATTTGTTACCAAACACCCTGTATAGTTTAAAAAATTTCAATTGTCTTTTTGATGAGGCGAAATCTTCAGTTTTAAAATATTTTATCGTTGATCTACGCCACGAAAAAAGGTGTTTTCAAAGGCCGCTTAAGGTGCGTAGATAGAAAAAGAGCCGAAGAATATTGATATCCTTTTCATTATTCAACCGACGTCGTCTCCATAATATCGTTCGGACATTGTTAACATCTGAAAGACCTGCATTCTGAAATATTTTCACGTCTTTACTACCTTAAGTATAAACAACGCTAGTTATGCGACGTATTCGAGAATATTGTAAGAGTTGTTTTTTAGATTTGAGTTTATATCCCTTGATCTGTAGGTTATTCAACTTTAAAATACGAAATATGACAAATGTTTTATTACTATTTCAAACTGAGAATGTGAAAAAATACTGCCTAAAATGGCATTTCTTCAATTCTACAATATATAAATGCATTAGATTGACATAGGCGGTTCTAGACCTCTATTTTTGGGGGGCTTAAGCCCCCGGTTTACATATTTGGGGGGCTTAAGCCCCTGGTTTACATATTTGGCTATACATATACTAGGCCACTCAGTTGGAGTTGGGGGGCTAATCCGAGGTTTGGGGGGGGGGGGCTTAGCCCCCCAAGCCCCCACCTAGAAACGCCTATGTAGATTGTAACAAATCTACTCATGCGAAGCTGAGAGCATATCCTTAACATATTGCAAATCAATGAAAATAAACAGTACTTACCGTAACACTAACGACCTTGTATATTATATATAATAGAAAAACATCCGGCAAGAAATAGGTTACAATTTTCTCATGGTATTTTTATATTTATGCTTTTACAATATCTACATACATATTATGTACATCTACAACTACGTATGGTACTTACATTGGAAAACGCACGCATAATTTATCGTATATAAATGACAAAAAAATAGTGTATATTTTTATATAAAATCTTTTTTCATATTATTAACTTTGATTTCAGTATTACTAAACATTGGCATTAATATTAAGTACTGAATTTGCTTAGGTTTAAAACTCCAAAAGCTCCAAGAACTCTAAAAACAACGTATTACTCAATATTTTAAAAGAAAAATTCACTTATCCCCTCTTACCTTTCTGTTTAATTTTTTAAACATTTTTTCTTGCAAAATCGGAGTCTTTGGCGCCAGTTGGCCCTAAAACGATATACTACGAAACATTATTGAATACAAATTATTTTCAACCTCTGCCTTCATTTATTTTTATCATCAGATCCTGATGATAAAATTTACATGGATCCACTACTATATACCATGGAACCATAAACTCTTTTAAATCAAAAATGAAACATTCGAAGGGTAATGGCCAGTGGGTTTATTTAACATGGGACGCTATTCAGGATTTTCAAAGAGAATTTGTCACACATAGTCATGGATACCGACCAGTTTCGCCAAGTTTTGACTAGATCTGTGGCTTTGTTTGGAGAAACAGGAAGTGTGAATAGAAATGAAGGCAGTGGGAGACCTAAAGTTCGCACTGCACAAAAAGTAGAAGAATTGAGTCAAATTGTAAATGAACACCCACAAATCCCTATTCGGCGTTTAAGCCAGCAAGTAAATGCATCCTACCGAACCTGCAATACAATGCTGAAATGTGACCTGCATATGCCTGCTTATCGTCTAAGCTCAGTACAAGAATTGTTACCAAACAAGAAGCCGCAGCGAATGCATTTTGAGGTTTATGGGTAATTTGCATAATAATGAAAATGTATTAGAAACAACCTTTTTTACTAAGGCATGGTTTTACCTCTCTGGTTATGTGAATTCTCAACAAATGAAAATGTGGAGTTCTAAAAACCCACATTTCTTCCTCTGCCTCTGCATTCACAGAAAGTTGGCGTGTGGGCTTCTATATCGAAAAGAAGGTTAATTGGACCGACTTTTTTTAAAGGGACTCTCAATTCGGCGCGATACCGTAATGAAATTTTAGAAAATTTTGTAAACGCATTAGACGATGAAGAGATGCGAAAAGACTACTTCCAGCAGGACGGCGCACCACTTCACGTAACTCTTGAAAATGTAAATTTCTTGGAAAAATGTCTCGAAAACCGAATCATTAGTCGTAATATGCCAGTTAGGTGGCCACCACAGTACTGGGATCTCACGCTGTGCGACTTTTTATGGCCACACATTAAATACTCGGTTTTCAAAACCCCTTGTGAAAATTTAGAAGGCTTACGGGCTAGAATTAGAAATAACAGGAGATTAACAACTCCCCCAAGTGCTCACCAATGTTTTTGATGCTGTAAAATCAAGAATGATAACATGTTTGGAAGTAGACGGTGGACACATCTCTCATTTAGTTTCAATTTATACTTTTTCGGTTCATTGTTGTATGATTTTTTTTTTAAATTCTGTATTATGTAATGACAATGACAATAATATAATTTTCTTAAAAATAAAAATTTAGAACTTGACAGTTCTATTTTTCATTCACCTGTACCTTTTATCTATGGGACCTTTTAAGAGTAATAATTCAAGACCTGCTTGATTGATTCCACGGCATACTTTGAGGACGTTTTTTTTTATCTTAAGTTACACTAAAAATAATGATAAAAGGAACAGTCGAACTGAGAACTTTCGCCTCTTCTAAAGTCGGTTAAAAAGACAACTTTTGTCTGATCGATTCCTCAACTCTAACCGTTGTAGAGATATCAGTGGTATCACCCGACAGCTAACGACATTAAAAAAACTTTATAAAATATGGAAATATATTTTTATAACTAACCTTCATATTTATACCAGTAGTTCAAATTTAAATAAGTTCGACAGTTCAAATTTAAATTAAAATTTACCTCTTCTGTCAAAATGCTTATTTTAATAAAGTAAATAAAGTGAAAAAATGGCTGCCCTACTTAATAGTATAAATATTTAAAAATAGGATCTCCAGTAAATATCATCAACTAATTAAAAAGGAGAGTATTTTTTTGCACGTAGGGATATTTAAAACATTTTATGAGGTGCCAAATAAAAGGAAAAAATCAAAGCTTTGAAATTCTCATCTTCTTTGACTCCGTCGCACGGTGCAGCGATCTTATGGGGAATTGGGACAAAATCTGAATGTGGAAACAAATTAATATTATGTAGATATCATATAACTTATTTACCACAAATTTGTCGGATATTAGTCTATATTTAAAACAAAACATTTATTTGTCATTACAAGGTTAAAAAATGGCTTTGGACTTATGCGCCAGAATAACATATTATTTACAGTAGAAATGATGCTTAAAATAAATAATATTATCAATTGTAAATTGTAATACATAGTTAATGAAAAAAAAAAAATTATAGGAACTTAATTTACGGAAAAACAAGTATATTATGAATGTAGTAATAATGAGTAGGTATCTTATTCTTCACCCTGATTCAATTTTATTTTTTGTTTTGCTATCTTCAAGAGTAGTCGTAATAATATATGCTCACAAAAGATCAGTGTCTTCTGTAAACGCAGTGTATTCTTGAATGGTACTGTCATAAGCTAAACGTTTTTCTTTTATATTGATTATTTTTTTATGAAAAGCTAGTAAGGGATCCGATGTAATGATCAAGCGATTTATTAAGGGGTTATATACAGTCAGGGGGCCTAAAAAAAGCGATTTTTCAAGAATTTTTCCTGAGAAGACTTTTAAATTTGTTAATGTGAAAATTTGTACACATATTATGGTAACTTTTAAGTGCATTTTAAGATTTTTGTATTTGTAAAATAATAATTTTGAAAGCTGCTATAGCTGATCTCCAGGAGTTCCTCTCAAAAAAGGCATCTTGCGGTGACAACGATATCTCTGGACTGGATCATCGAAAATGAAAAAACCAAACGGATTTCGTTAAAGTAATGTATAATCTTCTAATTAATCCGAGGAATAAGCAAAATTAGATTTTTTGACAAAATGGCGGCATCTCAAAAAAAAATCGATTTTTGACCAAAATTTTGGCCTTAAATTGCTTATATAAAAAAATATTTATCGGTGAGAAACAACCTTCGATTAATTAATAAAAAATATACCTAAGAAGCTTGTGTTAAAATTTGAGACTGATCGGTTCAGCCCTTTCCGAGAAATCTTCGTCACCGGCTACAAAAACACAGTTTTGAGAAAAACGCGTTTAAAGTTTCAAAAGCACTTTACATAGCGTACAATCGCTCTGACACGTCTTTAGAAATATGCGTGTAACTTCGAAAATAATCGCCGGACTGCCTTGAAATTTTCTGTGTGTGTACTGGAATATATGTACATTACGAAAATGAAATTAAAAAATCGATTTTTTGAAAATTCTAACTGTATATAACCCCTTAAATCAAGGCACCGTGCTGCAAACATCTTACGGGTTGGTCATCAAGGATATGTTATTAAACTAAGTTATAAAAAAACGTACCATTCGAAATTTATGCTGAACTATTACACAGGAATATTAAGATAACTGAGAAAACAGTCAACGCATAATATTTTATAACCTAAAAAGGATATTTACACTTGACCATCAAATAAAGCAATCACAAGCTGACTTTCTGGATTTTACAAACTACTTAGTGCTTTTCTCTCATTGTGTTTGCCAAGCCAGTGGGCCAACTATTCAAGGTAAATTGGACTCTATTAATACTATTATGATGCACATCGGCAATTCTTTTACTCTCTGTTTAATAGCCCAGTCCCGCTGTCTAAAACGTGAACAAATTTTTAGAAGCATTTTGACTGTTCTACACAGAAAAAACACTATCGTATATTGAATTGGATACCCATTCACTCAATAACACACTGTATTCCGTATTGCACAATACAAATTCGGTTTATTTCAATGATTAGTTTATCATTGTTAACCAATAAAGATTGCTTGAAATATAAGGTTTCATTGGTTTTTAACGGATCGTTCAAATATAATAATTATTTGATGCCAGTAATATACTCTGTTCTAAATTCAACGCAAACTATCGTTGATGCAAAATAACTATTATTGTTTCAATTACAACAGTAATTTATTTAATGTAACTTCCAATAGAAAGAAAAGATTTTTCTTTAAATTCACTCATATTCGTGTTTTGAAGAACAATTACTATTATTCAATATAAGTAATGAAGAATTTCTATTATATCAATTATACTTATATTTCAAACAAATGAAACACGCTTTATAATTTTTATTTAGTGTTATTTTGTTTAGAGATTCTGTAAACATTTAAATATAAAAAAACACATTTTATTACACCACACTGACGCGAACACCGTAAACTTTTTGGTGTGTGGTGTTATTTTGTGAATATACCCAATAAAAATCAAAATTTATCTGGATCTCTAACGTGCTTAACACTTTTATCGAAAGTTTCGACACCTAACGACATGCATAACACGAGAAAGCTCAGTACATACATACATATAAATGTAATTAATTATCATAATATTCGTTGTGTTTACCAGTCGTTTTTGCCGGTCAAGTCTTATGAAGATAACCTTATAAGGATTATGTAAATAAATCGTTATTTTATAAAAACATTACACCCACAAAACTTGTTCTGTTTCAATTATATTTTGTATTAGCTAAACTCTTCTTTATAAAAGTTCTGCAGCTACGATGGACTCGTGTTAAAATTACGGATATTCCTCTCAAAATGCTTTTTGCGTCGCCTGATGATAACAGGCCCTAATGGAAACATTGTGAATTCCAATATCCCAATATAGGTACGGCCTGGAGATGCCCCTTTCTGAAATAGCAACCCAAACTAGAACTTTGTCTTCAAACTTTTTTTTCGACTTTGTGGCAACTTTATCAGGACATTCTTCGATATTGTCAGTGTAACATTTATCATTTCCGACTGTGAAAAAGAAAAATATTTCTCATAATCCATTATGATGACTCTATACAGCATATCGTGGACATTTTCGCCTTTTACGAAATTTTAGATTGTTTCTTTCAAATGTCCTTTGTATAGTTGCATGCGCTACATGAAACCTCCTTGCCAGTTTTCGATAAGATATGCCCACTTTATGTGTTACACTTTCAACCAATTTTCACGAACTTCATTCAGACCCCTGGGTCGCCCACTTTTTGGCAAATCAAGCAAGTTATACCTTGTTCACATTCATCTATAGTCCGATATATGGATGTTTTGGAAATATTTTTGTTCTGAAAAAGTCTCACAATTTCTCGTTTGGGTAGTCGTCAATCAAGCTTGTAAATACTGTTTAGAATTTCAAATTTTTATGACATGTTGATAAAATTTTTGCAACCAATGCTTATTGAAATATTGAGGTCGCTTAGCAACGAATAATTCTGAACAATATTAAGTTGATCGTGACTCATAAAAAGGTTTAATTAGTGTTAGAAAAAATTCCCAAAAGTTTAGATACATACGTAATAAGCTTTATTTTTTTATTCAGAAAAAATATTACTAAAATAAAATAACTTACACCACACATGCATGTCGCATCCATTTGATGAGCTTTAAATTTTAAAATAGTGCATCCAGAACTCCAGATGTTATTTTTTCTAAAGTCTAATTCCGTCCAACATAAACAAATTTGACTTTGTTGTATTTCCAAAGCCGTTGTTCATTCATATTTATTTTTAGGCAACATCAATGTCGGTTCCTTGAATGCTGTATTTTTTTTAAGAGAACATTTGTGGGAACGTTGTTTTTAAGTTTTTATTTTTTTTATATTTTTGTTGTTTAGTTATTCTTACTTATCTATATTATCAGTGAGAAAATCTGTTGATTTGTTTGTTTGCTACGAAGTCACGTCTCAAAGAAGCATGGGATCCCGATGAAATTTGGTATAGAGAAAGCTTATGTACCAGAAAAAAGAATATATTCTATTTTTTATCTTATCCTAGCCTACTAGAGTGTACAGAATTAAACAGAAAGATGAATACTCTAAACGGAAAGAAATTAAAGCAGGTGTGCCTCAAGGAAACGTCTTGGGTCCCGTCCTTTATTTACTGTACACTTGTGATCTCCCACAAACCGAAAATGTAACTGTGGCTTCATTCGCAGATGACACTTCTTTATTAGCAGTAGGAACAGATCTAGATGAAGCAACCAGCCAACTCCAACACGCTAGCGACCAGATTTACTATTGGACCACAGATTCGAAGATTATGCTTATGGGCAAAAATCTATTCATGTCAGCTTTGCTAACAGAGAATAGTCAACCAGTAAACATAACCTATCTACCTATTAGTTTCCTATCAAAACACTGCCAAATAACTGGGGATGACCTTAGATGTGAAACTAAGATAGAAGGAACATATCAGAATTAAACGGACTGAATTAGGGCTCAAATATAGACAGTTGTATTGGCTCTTGGGACCAAAATCTCGGCAGTCAGTACACAGTAAAATCATGATATAATCAGATTTTAAAATCAGGCGGCTGGGCTTATGGCATTCAGCTATGGGGCCTTGCCGGGTTGGGTTGGGTACATCAAACCTTCTAAAATAAAAAACTATGGAACATAGTTAATGCACCACGGTGACTTACATGTATGTACAGGGTCATTCTTTATATTTGCGTGGCCTTTTACATAGGTTTAGGTAACTGCTAGAAAAAAACTTCAAATACAAAAGTTGTATAATTTTTTGCTTATTATCTTTTGGACTATGTCAGAAATGTCAAATGTCATTACTTATGTCAAATTTTGACAGCAACTTTCTTAACTCAAATAAAACACCCTGTATATTTTCCGCTAAAACGAAAGACCAAATTTCCCTGATTTCAAAAATATATACAGTTGTTATATTTGGATAAGCCGTTTTGGAGTTATTTTAGTTCAAAAATGTAATAAAATGAACTAATAATGATGATCAAGTTGGCTGGGCTTTCGACATAATCGTTAATTTGACATTGACATAGCATGACAAAGGGTTTTTTTTATTGACAGAAAAAATGACTTTTGTATATTATCAATTATATTAATATTATTATTAAATAGAAAATATAAGAATTTATTTTTGTTTCAGTTACCTAATAATTAATGATAATTAAAACAAAACAAAACTGATTTAGAGACTAATATTAACTACCTATATTTAAATAACTAGAAATACCAACAGTTACATATTCTCTATATATCCACCATTATTTTGGACACATTTTCTAATGTTTTCCGTCATCTTATGAAATATTGCATTATAAATAAATTCTCGATGATCTCTATTCAGTATAAAAATTTCGTTTTCAATTTTTGGTCTTAAAACATTTATATTGTGAGGTCCGTCATAATTAATACGGTTTTTTAAAAACCCCCACAGGAAAATATCCAAGGGATTTAGATCTGGGCTATTCGCCGGCCATTGAATAGTGCCATGTCTGCCTATCCAATGCCGATATCTGTCATTAAGGTATTCAGTGACTTGAAGAATATTATGGGGTGGTGCACCATCTTGATGCCAAACAAGGTTGTTATATTGTTCGAGTGGAAGGCCTTCCAAATAGTTTTCTATTTGATCCTGAAGTAAATCTAAGTATCGATGGCCTGTAAGGTACCCATCAAAAATAATGGGTCCAATGACGCGGTTACCTAGCATTCCACACCACACATGGACGGATCTTCGTCCCTGTATTTTAATAGATTGAATCTTATGTGGATTTTGAGTTGCCCAATGGTGTTTATTTTTCCGATTGAACATCCCTGCCGTCGAGAAGCTTGCTTCGTCAGTGAAAACAATTTTTTCGAAAAACGCCGGATCTTCTTCCAAATGTCCCAACATTTGTTGGCAGTATTCTAGCCTTTGAAGTTTGTTTGCCTCCGATAAATGTTGTACTGGCATAAATGAATAGGGGTGATATTTGTAATGTTTTAAGGTGGACTGAATTTTGTGCGTCGATTTTCCAAATTGTCGGGAAACGTGTGAAATGGAAATTTCGGGATTTTCTAAAAGAGTTTAATAAGATGGTTTTATTTTAACGCAAAAGAAAATAGTTACCTTCAAAGGACAGTAAAATATTTAGGTCCTCCGTTTCATTCCTACTGACTGTTCTTTTTTTCCGACAAAGATTTTTGTTCTCGTTAAATTTTCGTATAATACGCTTAATTGTGTCGATGGATGGTGCGCGTCGTCCAGGATTATTTAACCGATATTGATGTCGAACTGCCACAAAACTATTGTTATTTGAATAAAAAAGTCGAACCACTTCAAGCTTTTCATCTTCCGAATACCCCATTTTTGTAATAAAGAATGTTTGTCATTTTGTCAATGTCATATTAACAACAATTATGTCAAATGCCTGGCCCACTTCATTATTATCATTGGTTAATTTTTTTAAATTTTGAACTAAAATAACTCCAAAACGGCTTATCCAAATATAACAACTGTATATATTTTTGAAATCAGGGAAATTTGGTCTTTCGTTTTAGCGGAAAATATACAGGGTGTTTTATTTGAGTTAAGAAAGTTGCTGTCAAAATTTGACATAAGTAATGACATTTGACATTTCTGACATAGTCCAAAAGATAATAAGCAAAAAATTATACAACTTTTGTATTTGAAGTTTTTTTCTAGCAGTTACCTAAACCTATGTAAAAGGCCACGCAAATATAAAGAATGACCCTGTACCTATGTATGATGATAAATTCGAAAAATCGTTGATTTCTTTACAAAAAGAAAGACTATAGGCTAATGAATACGATTTCCATAATGTTTAATTTTCTGGTATTACTGACTGAGAAGCACAAAAGACCTCGAAATTTTCATATAAAGATTCCGTAGGTTTAGACGTTGCTATTTCTTGGTCTAAAAGCGAAATTCCCGACGATACTTCTTCAACCGCTTGGCATTTAATCTTTATAGGACAGAATAAAAGTACTTCCCACACAAGTTACGAAAATATTATAACCGACGCCGACGTTACGGTGCCAGGAACCTACTCTCGTTAAACGAAATAAACGCATTTCAAGAACAGGGCCATTTAGATAAAAGCTGTAATGTGTGCTTCTATTTTGCATCATAATATTGGTGCCACTGTTGCTTAAGCCAGATAAATGCAAAATGAGAGCATGTCCTGTTTTTTAACATTTTTTCTTTATTGTTTTTTGAGTATCTTAAGGATAGATGAGGGGTATGTCTAATAAACTCAAATAACGTACTTAATAGGGTATTTGGATAAAATTCCAAAATTCGTAAATCCTTACGTATATTAAGCTAGCTCACCATGGTCACGTCGCGCATTTCTAACCTAATGGATATTTAGTTGCTAATTAGTTGCTAATTAGTTGCTAATTAGTTACGCTAATCCCGATTTAGTTGCTATTCATCCCTCCAAGATACACGCGGTAACTTAAATATTAATCTAGCAGACCAATTACTATAACTCGGGTTCTGATCAACTTATCGACTTTGTTCAGCCGCCATATTTAGTTGCTAATTAGTTGCTGGAAGATAGCATAGTTTATTTTACCCCCCCGTCAACCCTTAACTCCAGGATCGGCACCCCTAAAGGCATGAATTTCAATATGGCTCTGTAGGTAATTATAAATGGTTCTATATTTAGTTGCTAATTAGTTGCTGGAAGATAGCGCAGTTTATTTTACCCCCCGTCAACCCCTAACTCCAGGATCGGCACCCCTAAAGGCATGAATTTCAATATGGCTCTGTAGGTAATTATAAATGGTTCTATATTTAGTTGCTAATTAGTTGCTGACGTTTTATGCTTTTTATTTTTTTCCCTTCCCATTATACCCGATAACTACGGTGGTGCTAGAATAATTGTTTGTCTATTCAACCCTTCCGCGCAACTTTTGATCAATGAGAGATATCGACTTCGTGCAACCGCCATATTTAGTTGCTAATTAGTTGCTGGAAGATAGCGTAGTTTATTTTACCCCCCGTCAACCCCTAACTCCAGGATCGGCACCCCTAAAGGCATGAATTTCAATAAGGCTCTGTATAGGTAATTATAAATGGTTCTATATTTAGTTGCTACTTAGTTGCTGACGTTTTATGATTTCTATTTTTTTTCCCTCCCCATTATACCCGAAAACTGCGGTGGTGCTAGAATAATTGTTTGTCTATTCAACCCTTCCGCGCAACTTTTGATCAATGAGAGATATCGACTTCGTTCAACCGCCATATTTAGTTGCTAATTAGTTGCTGGAAGATAGCGTAGTTTATTTTACCCCCCGTCAACCCCGTATTGTAATTAGATACCCGTGACGTTTCCACACGTAACACATCCAGGCAGAAAATCGACGTCCTCGTGCATCTTGGAGGGATGAATAGCAACTAAATCGGGATTAGCGTAACTAATTAGCAACTAATTAGCAACTAAATATCCATTAGGTTAGAAATGCGCGACGTGACCATGGTGAGCTAGCTTAATATACATTAAATCCTTCATATTTTGATAGTAGATGGAATCTAAAGCCTACAGGGAAAATCACCCATCCCTGGATTTCTCCTATAGAGATTTTCAAATCAGCCCTACCTTTTCTATCAGTTACATCTTGATTGATTTAGGCTCACTTTAAAGGGTATTAAAAGGTTTTTCAAACAATCTAATTTCTTTTAAACTAATGACTGACATATAGTTGATTCACAATAAAACAGAAACATATGCGAGAAACCTATTCGTGATTTTTTGTATCAAAGAGAACACAATAATAGACAAAGATGAAAAACTGTGTCAAGCCAAATCTTAAGCACAGAAGGAGTAATCTGTGTTTTAAGATTACATACTATAGCGACAACAGTGGTCTGTCAACGGAACAGCACAGTATTGTCACAAATCCATTTCGACGACCCCTCTTTGTTGGGTTCACAACCTCAAGCAACCCCTGTATTTACAATCCATTAACAGCCACCTCTAAATCATTATTAATTGCTTCCTATTTCACCTTGTAAAAGCTAAAAGGGTTCAATGCATTTTAAAGAGTTTATCAACGACATATTTCTGGATTGTGTTGCGAAGTATGAAGTTCATTATTACGCAGTATTTTATTTTATGGAGATGGTATATTTCAACTAGCTTTGTTTTTTATCATATCGAAGACGACCTGTCACTTTGTTGGCAAATTTAATTTTATGATTGTCCAGTTTATTATTATCATCTAATTCATTCTATGCGCCTTTCGTAGGATTAAATAAAAACAAATGTGAATGAAACTGTATTTTTGATAGTTTTGTTTAGGTTGCCAAAAAGTAGTAGTAAAAGTGATTCATTTCGATACTCAAATGGATATCGAAATACAGTGGTCTATGGTATATGGAACAGCACAGTATTGTCACAAGGAGGGTTACCAGATCAAAGATTTTCTAGCCAGGACAATGTTATAAAAAATCGGGACAAAATCCGGACGTTAAAAAATTTCTTCCGAAAAAGTATGAGGAGTTATTTTTCACATTATTCACTAACTTAATAACTGCTTTTAGGTACTTTATTTTTTATTTTCCGGCCAAAACTCAAACAAACAAAAAACACTTTTTATTTCATAAAAAACAAAAACTAATAAAAATAAGTAATTTAGAGTTTAACAAATGGGGGTAATTCCAGAGACGGCTTCTAACCTAGTTGGAAATAAAATTAGGATTCGATTTGAAAATAAAATACAAATATTTATTTACCCACATTGTGTTATTTGAAAGTGCGAGATACGAAAATATCATACAGGGTGTCTGAAAAGTCTTAGCATGGGCAAATATCTTTAATATTAATAAAGATAGCAACACTAAATTTTAGTTGTACCTTATTGGTTAGTAAATCTACTTTTTTACGTAATTTGACTCTTTCAACCCCCTTGGGGGGTTACGCTAGCGAGTTGAGGTCCAAAATTTTGGATGCAAACCTATGCCGTGTGGCCTCTTCGTTTAAAAGTCTTCAAAAAAGAAACATTGTTTTAGTATTTTAGTATTTATTTATTATTGTAATTCATTTTTAAATGGCAAGCCTATAAAAATTATAACTCGTAAATCGTATAATCGGGCGGGGCACAAGTCGACCATTAGTCGGCCACTTGTGCCAAACAGTACAAGTCGGCGCTGCTATTTTTTGTTTTGTAGGGCACTTTTTTCTAACTTTTTTCCAACTTTACTTCTTCATTTGTCGTTTTTATATGTTTTGTTTTTTGACATCTGCGCAGTAGACCAAAATGCGTACAACGCGCAAACCGAGCGTGCTAGACATGCGCACGGAATTTCAGGAGTTGGACTTTGGTGTCTACATTTGAACCCATTCATTTTTCAGAATATATCTCCAGTAGTTAAGGTACCACTACGTATTTAACTTTATAACTTTGTTCCCAAGTTTTTTTCGACTTTATTTTTCATTTTTTGCCATGTGCGCAGTAGACCAAAATGCGTACCACGCGCAAACCGAGCGTGCTAGACATGCGCACGGAATTTCAGGAGATGGACTTTGGTGTCTACATTTGAACCCATTCACTTTTAAGAATATATCTCCAGTAGTTAAGGTACCACTGCGAATTTAGACAACAAAGTACATCCCCTGAAATTTCGTGCGAATGTCTAGCCCTCTTGGTTTGCGCGTGGTACGCATTTTGATCAATGGTAAAACTTTTTCCCCAAGTTCTTTTCGACTGTATTTTTCGTTATTTGCCAGCAAAAAAAAAAAAAAATCGAAAAAACTTGGGAAAAACGTTATAAAGTTAAATACGCAGTGGTACCTTAACTACTGGAGATAGATTCTTAAAAGTGAATGGGTTCAAATGTAGACACCAAAGTCCATCTCCTGAAATTCCGTGCGCATGTCTAGCACGCTCGGTTTGCGCGTGGTACGCATTTTGGTCTACTGCGCAGATGTCAAAAAACAAAACATATAACAACGACAAATGAAGATGTAAAGTTGGAGAAAAGTTAGAAAAAAGTGCCCCACAAAACAAAAAATAGCAGCGCCGACTTGTGCTGTATGGCACAAGAGGTCGACTAATGGTCGACTTTTGCCCCGACCGATTATACGATTTACGAGTTATAATTTTTATAGGCTTGCCATTTAAAAATGAATTACAATAATAAATAAATACTAAAATACTAAAACAATGTTTCTTTTTTGAAGATTTTTAAACGAAGAGGCCACACGGCATAGGTTTGCATTCAAAATTTTCGACCTCAACTCCCTAGCGTAACCCCCCAAGGGGGTTGAAAAAGTCAAATTACATAAAAACGTAGATTTATCAACCAATAAGGTACAACTAAAATTTGGTGTCGCTATCTTTATTAATAGTAAAGATATTTGCCCATGCTAAGACTTTTCAGACACTCTGTATGATATTTTCGTATCTCGCACTTTCAAATAACACAATGTGGGTAAATAAATATTTGTATTTTATTTTCAAATCGAATCCTAATTTTATTTCCAACTAGGTTAGAAGCCGTCTCTGGAATTACCCCCATTTGTCAAACTTTAGAATACATACATACATACATACTGTGTAAGTTTATGGGTTTCAAATTGGCTAATAAAGTAGTTTCATAATGACAATTTATATCATAAAGTGATAAAAATGGAAGACATTTAATTTTAACATTAAAATACGGGAGTAGAAAAAGAAGTTTTTCGAAAAAATGTATTTTATTTTCATAAAAAGAAACGTTAGTTGAAAAATATATTTGACATTACCCTCCGATTAGATCTGCGTGCCCATGTTAGAGCTTTGCACTTGGTATGTTTGTTAATTAGCCAAGTTTGACTAAAAATAGGACATACATGCGATTAAATAACCTACCGTAATTACAGTTGGGTTTAATCATAATTTCCCTGGTGGCACTGAAGGATATTAACAGTGAACTCTTTCGTGTATAATGTGGTTTCTCGTATAACAACGTACAAATCGCTATCATACACTGAAAGAAATCACAGCTAAATTAAGGCTTACCAACAATAAAGTGATGCTTATGGTATCGGTGCCAACCTGGCACACTCACTAATAGAACACATTTTCATATAATCCGAATTTTTCCGCAAGACATCTTTTTACCCACTACATTGTCACAGATTACTCCTACCAGATGCGAATCTTACGCTTTCGACGGTGGCTCAATTTAGAGAAATTATAAGGTGGCGATGCATCTTATTATTTAGTCTGTCGCCGAACGGCGAATTCCTCGCTGTTAGCGTGTGCGTGCGTCTCGGTGGAATAGAGAGCAGGCTAATGTTATTACATCAGTTTTGTTGCGTTGATTTTATGGTTTAAATTGTGGTTGTACTAGGTTGTAGTGTAATTTTAATAAACGATGTACGTTTTTGTATTTGTCAATGATATAATTTTATATAAAATGCCACACAATATCATGTTTTAATATTTTAAAATATAATCCATAATTTCTCTGAATTAAAACCCACCAAACGCGTGGAAAATTCCATTCACTGCATCGACGCTCGAAGCGACCGGGCCGCTCTGTCCGTAGCGCCAAGACCGCGGAATCCTGATATAGGAAAGTTATTAAGAGATTCGCATCTGGTAGGAGTAATCTGTGACATTGTTATGTGCATTAGTTGTCTTACCTACAAATGGCTGTAATGATTTCCCATGTAATTCGCTTCCGATATTATTTTCCATTGAGTTCTGGTCCAACAACAAAAACTTAACTATTTCGAAAAGCTTAAATCAATTTTAGATTTAATTCTTGCTAGTTGAACAATGAACCGTTAGGTTTTGGCAGCTTTGGTTGTCAAATTGTTTGTTATTATTGCTTCGATTTACTATTTGTTTTCAAAATTAATTAAATTATTTAAATGTACTGTGAAAATGATTTTTGTATTAAGGGGAAAAATACTCAGATACTTTTTCTTTATAATAAGGAATTTATTGCATAAACCGTTTAAGGAAGTCATTACAAACTATTTTAAAGAAAATTACTAGGATAATAATTTAGCTAGATTTTTTTACTTTTCGGTATAATTTATTACAATGTAAAAAGCAGCCATCTTGCCCTCGGTACAAAGTAAGACCAGATTAGCCCTTATTCGAACAGGTTTGTTTTTCTCAGAAACAGTCAGAGGGGGAGCAATAGAATTTTCTGGGTTAATAGAGGAATAGTGCAACTAGCTTCGGTAAAAAATTCCCTTATACAGGATGTATCGTTTCGAAATTATTAAACGTCAAGGTCGAAATTTCCGCGATTTCCGTTGAAATCGGGTACAGGTCTCAAAATTGATTTAAATCGATTTAAATTTTTGGAGGTTGTAGAGAACCCGGAGCGTCAGAACTCTATTGAAACTGGTGAGGACCGGAAAATGGAAAGTAATTTTTTAAATTTTTTTAGGTCGAAAAATGCCATTTTCAGACCTCTCTTTGATACCTAATAACTCGAAAACGAAACGATACGATAAGTAGAACTTTAAAATCTCAAATAGTTTCTTTTTACAATATATTTACCTAAAACCACTGAAAAATGGATATATTTGGGAAAAACTGAAAATTTTCATTTTTGACCCACATTTTTCACGGTTTTTAGTTTTTTCTTAAGTCTAAATGGATCCAAATTAAAATCCAATGTACGTCATCGGAAAGAGCTCGTCGAAATACATGATTTCCATATTTTTAGTTTCTTCGTTCTTTATAGGAAGGGGGCAATCGCCGATTAAATTTCGATTTTTAAACTTTTTTCTCTCGACATAGGTAAGTACCTAAAATCACTCCGTATTTTTTCCTATCTAATTTTTTTCCAATTTTTAACGCTATCTTATAGAAGGATAATCAGACTTTAAAATGAATACAGAATGGGTTATCCAGGAGCGTATTTAAGGGGTAATAACTGAATTTTCTTGATATTCCAACAAATCCTATTTTTAACCGACATTATTCTACACTATTTTTTCCATTTAGTGATTCTTTTTGGGTTTATGTTATCCGTTAATTATCTAAGAATACCTTCCAGTAATTTAAATCGCCTATTTTTTCCTTTAAGTTACAATTAAAAAGGGTTATTTGCATCGAGGACATGCAAAATTTGAAACTTTTAAATTTTCGACCACTGCCATGAAAACAAAGAATTGCAGTTTATTTACTTCGAAATTACTCAAATATGTGGTGTCAAAATTTCGCAAAAATGCCAGTTTTTGTTGCAAGATTGGAAAGTTCCAGTCCGGGACTTTTTGAACACCTTGTAGGTATATTTATTTCATCACCGCAAACCAATAAATAAAACTGCAACGCTTCTGGAAACACTTGTATTTGCACAGCTCTACTTGACAGATCCATTGAATATTAAGCCCTTTCTGTGAAACTTGAATCTAAAACGCTCAGTTAATTTGGCGGCATGCTACATTATTCCCATCAAAACGTGTTCTGTCCTCTATCTTGTCACGACTAAACAGCCCTCGAAATCCAAATAGAACGCTCCCATCATCCTGTGTATTGTTCATTGATCCGCATTATGTGGCTGGAATCGGGTTGTACTTAATGGGAAACAGGATGGGGGATTGATTCAGGGTTGAAAATAGTATACAAGTCACATTTCGGTCGACGTCGCATGTTTGTTTCGTTGGCGATGTTGCCAGTTGGTTTGACAAACAGAAAAACGGGGATATAGGTCTACAGCAAGAAGCCTTGTTAATTTTTTACCGTGTGTGACTGTCCCAATATGTATTTCGGGATATACTTTTTAGTAAATAAAACCAACAAGTTTAGAATAATAACTGTTGTTTATTTTATCAAAAAGTAGAGGCATGGCTGTTACGTTTTAAAAATAATATTTTTCAAATATCCCCCTCGGATGTTTATACAGATTTTGCGTAAAATTAATTGTCAATAACATTTTGGCACAGTTGCGGTTTAATTTCACCACTAACTTGACAAATGTTTAAATAATCAATAATCCTTATATCACGTTAATTAAAATAAATACTCCAATAAAACATACAAGGTATACGAGAAAAATAAAAAATATTAATTCAATGGGTTCTATTGTTGGCTGAAATATTCCTTCAGTTGCTCGCGGACACCCTTTGGAGGGGTTAAAATTGTGCTGTTGGTATTTGTTCATTGAATAGTCGTTTAAGCTTTCAGTCTGTTTGTTTATTATTACAGTTACGCCAAAAATAATAAATCTTTTGCAATTCTGGGGACTGGAGCGACTCATTTCAGTGTTTTATGGTATGTAAGTAAAATAAAGCTTCATATCATTAATTGTCTGCGGATTGTTAGAATAGCCTTTGTCCTTGAGGAAGCTCCACAATAAAAAATCGAGAGAGGTTAGATCACATGATCTTGCAGGCCACTGAATATTACCATTTCGAGAAATGATACGTCCGCGATTTACGAGATAAACTTGTCCTTGTTTACTTGTTACTTCAGTCTTCCTAATTTGACTTGTTGTTTGTGCTATAGGTACTGCGGTTATGTAGATAAAACATATTAATAAGTTAAATATTAAAATGAATTCAGAGACATTATCAAATACACCCTATAAAGAGACATCCAGTAATACAATTAGGATTCAAATAAGTGATAAAGATGAGTTTGGGGTATGTTACGTTTTATTATTTTTAGGTTATGTTAATACTTTCGCCATATACATATATGACTTTCGCGTCATTTTACAGAGTGCCTTTTTATTTACGCTGTGGGCCAGATTCACAGTACATGCATGACTCATTGCTAAGTTTTAGGTCTTTGGCTGTGAAAGTTTCAGTTTAGAAACAAGGAGAATATGTAGTAGTAGTAATAATAACATAGGCATACAATATTTATATACAATATATGGACAACTTGCAATTAGGATATACAGAGGGAGCAAAGAATACAGAAACTCAATTGTACAAATTAGAAATTTCTGAATTACAAATTTTTGCATCTGGTAATCTAACGAGCTCAACATTAGGAGAAAAAAGTTAGTTAAAGTTTCGGCATACTGGTTACACTTACTGAGATTAGACTAAAAAAAATTAAATTAAAAAATGCATATATCGCGTTCCTAAATCGCTTGCTTAATTTAAGCTTGTGGTATTTGATAGTACCTTTTATTTACTGTAAATTGGTCCGGTTATCCTACTTTCGGTCGAAGATGAATATTCTCTCTTCTTTCCCTGGACCCTTCACTTTGTATATTTAAATTTATAAATTAATAAGAAATACATTTTGCTAAAGGAAGCAATGTGCAGTGGAAGAAAGCTCAAGCAATTTAGAAGTACAATAAAGAATGCACCTCATTGGTTAGCGACATGTGTTGAAAATAATGTAGGATTGGGAGGTAATAAATAAAAAAAAAATGAAAGTTTGATCCACGTATGAACTACCTCCTCTTCTGCAGTTTTCCATATTCCTGTTACCTTCTTAATTAAAACTTAAAAGGCACTCTCTAAAATGGCGCGAAAGAATTAAACATAACCCAAAATCAATAAAAAGCAACATATGTACCTTGAATTCATCTTTATCACTTATTTTCAACCTAATTGTATTACTGGATGTCTCTTTATAAGGTGTATTTGGTAATGTCTCTGAATCCATTTTACTGTTCAACCTATTTATGGTTATATTTACTTAAAACCACAGTATTTATAGCACAAACAACAAATCAAATCAGGGAGATCGAAATATCAAGTAAACAAGGACAAGCTTACCTCGTACATCGCGGACGTATCAGTCTACCACGTCGGTTCTTTACTATGATTCGCAGTACCGAATTTTTGTCGGTGATTTCTGAATATGCAGTCCGGACATGCACCGTTCAAACCCGCAGACCCGGGTCGAACCCGGAGGGTTGGCAGCCCTACCTCTGAGGTGGAAATTAGCTTCGTCGGAAAAGATAATTTTATTGCAAAATTATGCATTTTTCTAACTCTTCTTCCGTCGTAAAACGATCCAGAGTTGTTGATGTAGAGTTAAAAAAGAAAGAACATGTACAGGATAAATAAGAAATTAAAATTGAAAATTCATCATCATTAATATTAAGTATCAGAATATCTTCCAAAGAACTGTAGGGTACCCTTCGTAATCTGATACTGAGAGATATAATCGTAAATCTCTTTTTGAAAGATCAAATATTTAGGTTTCCTATTCTTGATTGCGTTATTCGGAGAATAAAGCTACTGGTGGTATTTTTGTTCATGGACTTGGCTCTGAATGTTATGCAGAAACTGAAGCTGGCCAAGATATATAGATAGGTCTTCGTGGTCATGAATATCTAAATGAGAAAAAGATTTGTAAGAATACTGCAATTTCAGAAAATGTTGGAAAATCCTTCTACATCCAGTTAAGTGAAGAAGATCCTCTACAAATACTCTCCCGTCCACGTCGTTCTTCGACTGGCATCTTCTTCTATTCAGGGCTGCATAAACTATCGCCAAAAGACAAGTCTGTCTTTAAGATAACTGGTACTATTTCTTTTTTCCTCCTTTATTATCTTTTTGTTCATCACTCCTTGATGCGACTAAACTGATTCTTCTTTACACATATCTCTATCATATCTGCAGTGTCACCGTGGCAACACCGTAAGCTACCATACGTCCCATAACAGCGACGTTTCAACCATAAACACTCACTTAACAAAACCGTGAAGGTGCGGACTCGGTGTGGCTGTGTAACAAAACCGATCGTTCTTAGTAATTTTTAAGAGTTCTCAAGAGACGTATCAGTTGTACTACATACCCGACAGGTGGCGTTTCAGAATAAGCCGCAAAAATTAATAATTGAAAGTGGACTTTAATAACTGAAACCGGTTTTTGATTCCCTTAATCTTACTGCTAGTTAAGTTTGCCAAAAATGTTGAGACTGACGCAAAAGAAGTTATGGTGCCAAATGGATATTTCTTGGCGGTTTTTAGTTGTTCGAACTGTAATTCACGACAATAATTCGCGTGAAAAATGTATGTAGTTATAGAGCGTTAAGTGAAGATATGTAAATAGACAAATCTTCGTTTTATTGTTTAGTTTTATCTAGCGAGCGTAGTTGTAAAGATAAGATTCTTGTGAAATGTGTAATTTTTGTGATTAAAAAATAGGTGACAATACGAGAATATAGTATTATTAAGCATTTTATTTGGTGATGTTAACCTTAACTTTATGGCATTCATAATAACTGAAGAGTGATTGAACTTTATTAATAGTTAATACGTAATAATTATTTTTGACTGTGCCTTGAAGTGATCTCGTTACTTCTGATGGATGTTTAATTACAATATTAACAATAGCCCATACGATGGTTATGGTTATGATTTAGTTGGTGGCCTTGGACTTTTCCAATTTGGAAGAGATGCCTTTGAGCACAGTATGCGTCAGTGTAAGTACATCGTCTTTGAATAGGTTTGAGGTCTTAACGATGTTGATATAAATGAAAAAGTAACAAACAATTCTTTGCTAGTCTTTAGTTACCACCCATTAATATTAGATTTAAATAAATGGAAATATAAAAAAGTTTGAGGCTTGTATTGGATGGGGTTTAGAAGAGTACAAATGGACCAAATTTTGCAAGATACGTAAAAATGTCACTCCTAATAAAAGATTTTGTTTGTAAAATAAATAGGATTCACGTTTTGAAAAATTGAATTTTTTATACAGGGAGCATACAAAATTCGACCCTGTTATACATACCTTGCTTATCATTTTCTGCCAAAAGAACAAATATAAAATTATATGTTTTAAATTAAACCCTAAGTCGAAGTACAAGATTTCATTAAAAAAATTAAATAATAAAAGGAACGAGTTTTATCGCATTGTTTTCTTAAAGTCCCAAAAATTCTCTTCCACACCTTTAACAAGAGTACTAGTTTCTGCATATTAAACAATGCTGATACATATGGACATGTTTGTCAATGTCTTTATTAAATGAAGCAGTTATTTAATTTAAAATACTTTCTACTACTGAACAAAGTATTTTTATCTCGTGCTATGGGGATGGCCAAATATCATACCGCTACATCATGGAACAAATTAGCGAGAAATTTAATAACTGAAATGACAATCTACAACACAATAAAAAAGTTCCAAAGAACTGGTTCGGTTTTGAATCTCAAGCAGAAGAAGAAGAAATATGCTGCCACAGTTTTAGTTCTTCAGTGTTTTAGAGAAGCTCCTGTGATGCCCGTTAGAAATCGTGCTAAACATCTGCTAGAAGTTTTGAAAAAACTCAGATACTCAGATGATCTTAAAAGGAAATACATTATTTCGTTCAAACCCCACTTTAACCAAACATTGAAACAGGGAGATGAAGCGAAAAGACTAGATTTTTATTTATGGGTGGGTGGGAGACCAGATTTTAAGTGGAAATATCCATTTTTATAAATTTAATATGTTTTCTGATAAATTTTTGTTCGATAGCCAGACGTTTACAAAAACGTAACGAAACCTAGATATTAACATGTAATAAACATTATTAATCAGTGGTTATGGAAACATGAAAATTATAAGCCGGAAACTTATAGTTGGCTTTAATAACCTAGTGAAAGGATTTAACCTTAAACAGGATTAAGCAACTAAAGGTATTGTGTAAACAAATATTAAAACAATGTCGATGCATAATTTTGTATGTGTGCTGATCTTGCCGCATTATGGACATGGTAAATATGAATAGGTGGTAATATATCTGATAACTCACTTGTTATAATGTGTTCATTTAGAAAGTTCTTTTTTTGAAAGACAATTCTGCGAGATAAAGAATCATCCCACTAACTTTTCTGTTCATTGCGCATTTGGGGGGATATTTTAGCCTTTATTTACTCTCATTTTAATTTCTAATGACTATTTTTTCCACGACCATTTATTAATAAATATTAAACTCAACAACATTTATTAAATTTGGCAACAGTTCATCAAATTAAACTCTTCATTATCACTAATACCATAACCTGACATAATTTCTAATTTATTAAATATTCTGTAGTAATATGTTAAGGGCATATGAGCTTGTCGAACATTTTGCCTGAAGGTTTGTTGCCTTAGAAACAGCTTGAATTTATTTTTATTGTTATTTGACAGAAAGTGGCCGAATCGAAGTTGAGGGCACTCTTTTAGTAAAAGAAATGTCAAAGTCCGATAATTTGTATTAAAAAGAGGCCACTTGATTAAAAAAGTATAGGTTTCAAATTGGCTAATAACGCGGTTCCATAATGAAAATTTGTATCATAATGAACATTATTATGGCACATATCGAAGACATTTAATTTGAATATTAGGGTACTGGAAGTAGAAAAATACAATTATTTTATACATATTTTCCGTAACGGTTTCGATATCTATTTAAAATATGCATTTCTGTGAAAACCAAAACCAATTTCCAAGTATCCTGCTGTCTATGTTGCAATGCGAGATAAATGGCATTTTCAAGCAACACATTACTTGTAATTAATAGACATCGACATTTCACAACTAGGTATTGCACAGCGTGTGCAAAATGTGCACGATTGATTTTTGATCGGTCTGTATTTGTAACTAATACAAAACGGTATTAACAATAAGAAAACCTATCCGCTCTAATTTGTAGTTTAATATTCAGAACGCTTTATAGTATTATTTTCGAAAATTGGATATGAAGGTGGGGACTGGGTTTGCTTTTCCCAATCGTTATACAAATCCTCGGCCTACCAAATGTTGTAAAATTATTTAGTGTCTTTAAAAAAAAATCGACAAAAATGTTAAGTACAAGTGTAACTTCAACACCCTGTATCTCTCTTAGTATCACCTTTTGTACAAAGATAAGTTAAATTAATCTGCTAAGGTATTCCTTACCAAACACCCTGTATTTGTTGAATAATTATTTTGAATAACCTTTTATTATTTTTATTTTAATATGAAACATTGTGGCTTTTGTGTTGTAGGAAAAGCTTTAATGAATGTAAATTGAAATATTAAGTTTAATTGATAGACAAGTTGATGCGTTTATTCAATTTAATAATTTGAAAAGTTAATGCCAGATCGAGATAATAAATGCGTTTTAAAGCACTTAAGTATATGATCTTTAGTGTCTTTTTATTGATTTAACATTAACTAAGGATATTTTCGCCTTCTACTGGTAAATCACTTGCTTTATCCAATTCAGATATCTTGATATGTTCTTTTAATTGTTTTGCGGATACTACACCTTCCCCAAGTTTAACATAAATCATATCTTCTCACCCCATAACTTCATCACCTATTATTCTTCGTTCGTTTCAGCCTACATTTCAACCTTTCTTTTCTTTCTGGGTAATTCTGCTATTACCAGAGAGCACTGTCAAATAAATCACGTCCTATTTCAACCTATTTTCGCTACACAGTGTGAAAATGGCTTTGTTATGTCCAAACACTCCCAACAATAAACTCTGTTCCTGTTTTCCTAACCCACGCCATAATAACATTTTACTTAAAGCAATTTCAGCTATTACTGCTGACGGGTACGGGGCGATTCGGAGTATATCCATTCCTTGTTTTTTAAATAGGAAATAAAAGACGGAGATAGTCTTGAGATCGCCCAAGAGTGGCAAGGTGAAAACGCTATTAACAAAATTAACATTTCGTGTAAAAAACCTTAAGAATTACATTTTGGCGGCGGTGACTTGTAGAACGTAGATTTTAGATAACATGGTTGAATTAATCGTAGCAAATTAAAAACAAATTTGTTTAATTTGCTTATATCCAAAGGCAAAAAAACTGAAGGTTATGGTAAAATGGTTACTTATTGGTTTTAGTTACTGGGGTTCTCTTATTGTATTATGAACTAGAGAATAACTTAAGAGAAAAACGTTTAACAAGGCGTTATGAAGGCGATTATGCCCATATGGGCAAAAATGGAGCTGAAGAAGAAGAAGACTAGTGCCCAAAATGCTGAATCAGATGCTCCAATAGCCTCATTTACCTCTCAGCACTATGTGCACTTTCATTTCAACAAAACTTGCACCTATCTTAACTCGTCTTTTCCTGATCTCTTATGATAAGGGTATCTTTCCAGACAGCTGGAAGATTGCTCGTGAGCAGCCTCTCGTGAAAGAAGGTTCCAAGTCGCTTCGATCCAATTATTGACCTGTCTCTCTTCTGTTGTCAGCTAAGTTATGGAGAGAGTAATCAACTTGCAAATTCTACAATATCTAGAAAAACACAAAAACATCCATGACAGACAGTACGGTTTTCGTCACCAAAGATCCACAGCTGATCTCCTTAGCTTTGTTACACATAACTGGAACAAGTCTCTTAAATTTAATGGAGAATCCCAGATGGTTTCTCTTGATATTTCCAAGGCTTTTGACAAGTATGGCATGACTCACTCCTCAACAAACTACTTTCTTACGGTCTTCCTCCCGAACTATGTAGCTTTGATGATCGCCGCGCTATTGAGGATTTATCCCTTTTCTACCGATACATCCACGGATTTTGCTCTGAATAGCTAGCCGCTACAACCCCCCCCCCCGTGACTGTTCATAACAGAACAACAAGAGGCGCCTTACGTATGCATCCCTTTACTGACCAGTTATAAAAACCCACTTCTCTCGCTTACCTAGGGTTTCCAGATTATGGAACAAATTGCCTGCAGATGTTTTCCCTTCCCCTCTTAATCGCCAATCCTTTAAATCCCATATTAATAATTACATTTCCCTTTACATCCGATGCCCACGGTACGTTAGTACTTAAGCTTGAAGTCTGCGTGGGCTCTCAGATTAAAAAAAGTACCCGATGCAAATGGACTTTTTAAGAATTTTCATTTTCAACTATCAAAGTAATTGATTGAATGGATCGGAAATAGAAATTACAATGTACATAATCAGACGAAATCGATACGTAATCGCAAGTATTTGCCGAAGGCGGTGAAACCAAACAGAAAATTATTGACCTCTCCCATTCTGTCTCACACGGTGCGGTGGTAGAAATATATAACTCGACGCTGCTGGTGGCCGGATATTTTTGGTCGACTTCGACTATTCAAAAGGTCAAAATCTTAGACGAGATATGTTTGTAAACTTTTTTTTAATATTTTTGTTTCTGTCTTGAATAGCCCACATAGACTTTAAGTCTAAGTAGTACTAACGTACGTCAGCGTAGCTATGGATGGTAGTTGAGGAGAGCAGATCATTAATGTAAAGAAGAATTAGGGTTGGTGCCAGGACTGAACCTTTCTTTATATGTAGGGAAGCCTCTGCATATTTACAGAGAAAGTTGGTATGTGGGCGGCCATATCGAAAAGAAGGTTGATTGGACCGATTTTTTTGAAGGGACTCTCAATTCGGCGCGATACCGTAATAAAATTTTAGAAAATTTTGTAAACTCATTAGACGATGAAGAGATGCGACAAGGCTACTTCCAGCAGGACGGCGCGCGGCGCACCAATTCACGTAACTCTTGATAATTTAAATTTTTTTGAAGAATTTTTGAAGACACTATCATTAGTCGTAATATGCCACCACGATCCTGCAAACCCACGCCGTGCGACTATTTTTTATGGCCACACATTGAAAACTGGGTTTTCAAAACCCCTTGTGAAAATTTAAAAGGCGCGCTAGAATCACAAAAAAGTTTCAGGAGATTAACAACTCCTTTGAATTGCTCACCAAGACGGAGACGTAGAAGGTGGAGACGGATTCTATATTATGCAGTGACAATGACAATATTGTAATTTTCTTAAAAATAGAAACTTCAGAACTTGACGGTTTTATTTCTCTTTCACCTATGCCGTTGACCTATGTTACCTTTCAAGAGTAATAATTCAAGACATGCGCGATTGATTCCACGACATACTTTGAGGACCTTTTTTTTCGATCTTACGTTATCTCTGAACATGCTATTATTAGTCAGAAAATCTAAATTTAGTTGAGTTATTGATTTCCTCTCTATTATCTTAACACTTATCTTGTTAGCCACCAGACTGAAAACGCCCCATCTAAATTGGATGTCTAGACACGATTTTAACACACTCTACCTACCTGGTGAGCAAATTGTTTCTTAAGAAGCATTTTACCGAAAATAGCAGTTATAAATATTTTTAGAGGATTCGTGTCATCCCTTATCAGCTTGTTTATCAGACTTCACGACAGAGAGTTATCTTTATTTGGGTTTTAAAGCTATAAAACGCTGTAATAAGTTGTAAAAATGCTTTTTTTTGGTTCACAGTCAGTAATCATTCAATAACAAGTGTTGTAGTTCTCGACATGAGTTTTCCATTACTCTAACAAAGAATCACATGAAAAGGGTTGGCTGGATGAGACTCAATTAGCTTTTAACTACATTTAATTGTTCTTTACTTTTATTAAAGGGATACTCTGTAGTTTATAAGTGCATGAGGGTTATTTCAAGTAGATTTTAGACTCGTTATATTGTATGATATAGGGTAAACGTTAAGAAATGGAATTTTATAATGATTTCTAAATGACTATTAACTCTAGACATAAATAAGCAGAAACAATAAGATGTTTTATGCTTCTGTAACTGAGTAGTAAAGGTATGCATGTATACGTGATGTGGATCTAGTTGTTATATTGGGTTTGCTCAGCTTTGTCAGTAGCGACAAATTCTTCCTAGCAGATTCCATGAAAATATTTGTAAAAGGAACACAGACGTGGAATAATATTCAAGGTTTTATTTGAAAGATATACTGAAGTTTTGGGGGTTTTAAGAAGAAAAGTGTTATCGAGTTTGAAAGAAAAATTCCATGTTGTCAGAAGCTGATGAAGTGATGTATTTGTGCTAACTGCGAGACCATTTTCGAAAGCGATATCAAAAAGATTGAATGATTCTTTATTTTGTAGGGCTAGGCTAGCCTTTCATGAAGATGAGGTGACGATTGTTGAATCTTTGGTGTAATTCTGCCTCTCTGTGAGTTGGGCTCGTGTTTTTATTTTCATTAAAATAACTTTTGTGATAAATTAGGGACTAGGCAGCGACCTAAGTATATCTTGAACAACATGGACAAAGTAAGCCAAATTTTTTTTGTAGTAACTGCACCTCTTCTTTTTCTTTGCCCCCATCTTTATATGAGGTGTGGTCCCTCCTTCGTACCTCACACATCCATCTTCACACTCTCATTTCTGTCTCTACGTATTATTTCCAAATTCAACGTATCATCTGCTGTGATGGTACGTATTTAAAACTCTTTACTTTGCTTGACTTTTTCTCTGGTAAGCTTATTTTCGCTCTGCCTTTTCCATTGAACTCCACGGACTCGGTTCTCTTCGTACTGAATTTTAAGCCTCTATCTTATAGGATAGGAATCCACCGTCCTTTCAAGGTCTTCCCTCATGGGGCTACATATCACAATGTCGCCTGCAAACATCATATCTCATTGGGCTCCATCACTTATGTCCTTCTGGGTCATAGTTCTGATATTCCTGACAACGTTGAAAAGATAGGGGCGCAAGGCCACACCCAAAAGAATTAGAACCCTGTACAGCAATTTATCGACAAGGAAACCCAAAAAATGCCTCAAATAGTCCCCTTTTACGTTTGATAAAGAGCGTTCACATCGGAGCGTGAAGTAGATTCCAGGCGAGCAGGGGCGTATATCTCGAATAGAACGGATTCTCTAAAAATAGCACTCTTCAAAAATAAATGTCAGATCGGTGTTTTCGGCTAACTCATACCCTAATTTTAGACGTCCAATGGCTTATTATAAACGTAGAGATTTGGATTTTCTTTGTCGAAATTGTTTTTTCAGTGGCTGGATAAAATAATAACGCGGCTTCCTAGTTGAATAAACTTATAAATTGGGAGATTCAGGCCTCATACGAAACATAAACATTAAGAATAATTTATTGGTCACACGTAATCAGGATTGGAATAGGCGGATCAACTGAAGAATTTCGAAAAACAGTTTTTGGAAAATGCCCTTTTTCGAAAATTGAATTTCAATACTTTTTGGGAATGGTAATGGTACCGTACTGCGGATTGCTGTTGGCTTACTTTTCAGTATTCAATATTTCACTTTCCGCATTGCAAAACTTCTGGAAAAAATGCATTTTTGAAAAAATATACTCTGCAAAATGTTGTTTTTCAAAAAAAAAAAAAAATGAATTGGTTTCCGAAAAAAAAAAATTCGAAAAGTTTCTTAGATCTAAAATAGCATAATAAATGAACAATCCTGAGGATGACACCTTCTACCATTCTCTCAGCTGCGTCAGGCTACCGTGCCTCACGTGCCTGATTATCCTGTCTGTTTTCTCTCTCAGATACAGATATGCATGCATCTACAAATCGATTAGTCGCATGTGTCTTCTTTTCAGGCGATGTTTCAAATTATCTTTTTCTTCTAATTCGTGAACTACAACACTTTAACATCTGGTATCGTGTTCGCTATTTTAGTAAAAGTGGGTAATTAAATTGTGAAATTTGAACCAGAATCTTCCGGTGATGATGAGCCAAACGAAGATTTGGCGATAAACTATTTATTAATTATACTAGAGTTACCCACGATGTAATTTTTAATTTCTTTTAACTCGGATTGTTACCTTATTTTGATCTTAATGATAATGATAACCATTTTAGATGAAAGATAAGGGGCGGGAAATTCAATACTTTCACAACAAATTAGATTCCACGGTTGATGTTTCGAATTTAGAATCTGCAAACCTGAGCAAACAAACAGTATGAACCATGGATTTATTATATCAAAGGATACGGGATGATGTAACATTCTTTGAAGCCAAAACAAATCATTCTAAGCGACACTGTAAACACAATTTGTAAACATTGGCCACATCTTATTTTACCTTGTATTTGTATACAAAAAATACGTTAGAAGCATTACAAGATTTGCTAAAAGTAATAAAAGCACTAAATTACTTTATTTTCTGCTAAATAATAATAAATTTAAGTTAAAAAGATTTTATTATTTATAGGTTATGTTATTTCTTAACGTGTTTATTTAAAGTCGCTCCGAGTCATTTATAAATCTATATAAATCTATATGTCGCACTTTTTCTTTTCTAGTTCATTAGACAAAGACGTACGTGTAACCGAGTGTTCAGACCGAGGTTCAGCCATTTTCCTAAACAACCAGCACAGACAGCAACACTTCTGAACTCCAACACTCCAATGCTATTTTATCTCTTTCTACTACCATTCTTGATTCAATTACGTAGTGATTCGTAGTCTTGTCTATGTTCGTAGTTCGTAAACAGCTCCCCCAAGAGAATTACAAACAACAAAATATAAGGCTTCACGTTCGATACGCTCACAGTATACGGATATCGAATCCTTTTATATAATAGATCCATGGTATGAACAGTATTTTAGGGTATGTCTTATTTGGGAAACATAGAGGGTGTATAAAGAGACATTTTGGGCAGTTAAGCAAGGCTATGTTAAACTGACTTTCTCTATATCTTGTTTTTAACACTGAATTAGGATTTAGTAACGCGTGCTCTGTCTCATTTTAAAATATTCCTGGCTTAGTTGCTGGAAATCGATATACCAGTGGCGTTTAAACAAGGCTTTTTTATTAAATAATTATTGGATCAATGAAAAATTGCAAAAATTAAAACTCGGATTTGATTGGTTTTTGCGAAATGTTGTCATAAACTATTCACATCATGCTCATTTTCCATAGCTTTCGATTTGGGTTGTTCCAGAAATTTGTTGCTATAATTAACTTTAAATTTTTGATTTTTTGGCTTTTCTTGCTCGATTCTTACTTTAACATTGGATTAAAAGTTTTATGCAATCAGCTGTTAAGGTCTCACAAAAAGCCTTGCACAATTTTCTGCAGTGTCTTGTATTAAAAAAATTCTTTCATTTAAAAACCACTTAAGTCTTGAGACATTTTAAAAGTAGCACAACGTCTTGCAAAAATACAAGTTTCAATTAAGTTAAACAGGTGTGTTTCTGTGAGCGTAATATATCACATATTTGCGATACGCCTGAATTATTGCACAGAGGTTATTCACTTCTCTTCGAAGTGTTAACAAGTATCGCGCTAATATTAGGATAATTTATGGTAAAGAAGCCTGCTTTCGGTATTTGAAAAATCACGGTGTTAATAAGATACAGAAAGCATAAGTTCCTGAAACCAGCTATCCTTCTCTTACATGGCCCACTTACCTAATCGGGAAGTGAAGGCGTGGGTGTAGTTGGAAATATGTTACTGGAGAATGTTTATTTTTCAATATAAAAATTCTTTACCAGCAATCTAAAAAGCTTGGTTTTCTCTTTCACCTTACACACTCACAATGTGTCCTAAATAAGTCCTAACCTAGAGTATTGTTCCCACATCTGGGGAGCGGTATCACATTCGACATTTAACATCTATGATTCCATCCAAAAGAGAGCCATTCGACTCATCAAAGGCCCAGTCCTCCCACTTCTTTCGCTCATTCGTACCTAGGGTCTCTAAATTATGGACCAAATTGCCTGCAGATGTTTTCTCTTCCCCTTTCAATCCCCAATCCTTTAAATCACATGTCAATAGTGTCATTTCGATAGAATGCATTTTACATTCTAAAACGGAATTCACGCAACTGTAGTTTAGTTTAAATAATAACTTATTCCTGTACAATTTTAAAAGTCTACCGAGATAGAATCAAAATCTGACAGAAAAGATTACGAATCCATTCCACGATATACTCCATACTACTATAGTGACAGATTACTGTGGTTCTATCTCTGGCCAATAGAAATTTCTCACTGACCCCTAATGTAGCCAATGACATTCAGGAACTTGCGTCTACAATGATTTGAATATATAGCGCATATTCTTTCTGTTGGTTGGGCATAGTTTATAGATCGTGCAAGTAGCACTTAAGGATGAGGAGAAATTAAGGGGAAAGGTCTTTTTGATCTTATGTAACAGTCCAGACGTTGTCAAAAGCCTGGCTCACGTCCAGAAACACAGCGGAACCATACTTTTTATCTTCTAAACATTGCGATATTTTATTGGTGATACGTTGAACTTGTTCGATAGTGGAGTGCTCTTATCGAAATCTAAATTGATGTTCTGGAATTGTATGGTGCTTTCTGAGAATTATTTCTAGGTTTGCTTTTATTATATTTTCTAATATTTTGGATATAATAGGACGCAGACTGATAGACCCAGGAGCCAACATCTTCGGTTGGATTTCCAGGTTTGGGGATTAAAATTATCTGCGGTACTTTCTGTTGGAACTGGGTAATAACCCAACCTCAAGACTGCGTTATAGATGAATGTAATCAATTTTACTGCACATGTGGGCAGCTCAAGGAGGATTTTGGCATTTATTAAGTTGTGTCGGCACTAGAGGCTCAATAGAGGAACAGAACTTTGAATGGGTACTGACGACCCGAATGGCGCACTTGACCGAAAGTTCCTTGAACACTAGAGGCTCGACAGAGGAACAGGGGGTTCTAGTGAACCGAGAACAGGACCAAAACGGGGGATGACACGATATAGAGCAGGACTATGCCGGGTTGGAAATGGCGGAGTTCTGACGACCCGATAGAGGGACTTTTTCCCGCACTCACTACTTTTTGTCACAGACTTATTTGTGAACGTGTGTCTGGTCGGACACTTGACCGATTTTTCGTCACATCGCTAGGGCGCTAGGGGCGACGCAACCACGACTACTTCCCCGTGTGTTACTAGGATAATTGACTGTTGCTCCGTCCGCAACTTGAAGATTATGGAAGGTTACCAACCTTTGCGGAACCCGCCTGAAATGGTTTGACCAATTCGGGGATATTTTGTGATAACACGTACGAATTATATTTTAGCTTACATTAGTTAGAACGATAGGAAGGGCGGACGTTGACACCTCGGTACGACGACTGGGAGACGCAAGAGGGTTGATATCTGTAGCCATGTTTTCTGGCTTTTTATGCATGTGTTTTAGAACGTTAAAGCAATAAAAATAAAATAGAAGAGATTTTCTAAGGGCGCTAGCCTTTTGAAGTTTCGCCGACAAAGGGGTCGGTTAAATAGGGCCCCCAATGATATCAAATGCCACTAGTCTTAGCTTTATAACACTTTTTTCAGGGTTTACATTGTGCATTTCATAAGAAATGTCCTGGGTATAACCTCCAAGGTGGAAATTAGATAAGCAAACCCAAGCAAACCCAACCCAACCTGAGCAAAATTCTGTATTATTTCTAACTTAATAAGTTTGAACAATTCTAACCCGTTCTTCCCTCATAAAACGATCCATAACTAAATTACCGGGCCTCTAGATGACACACTAAATATAAATTTTCTAGGCGGCGCCAAATTTAAATCCCGTTTGGGACACCCTTTATAACTACCATTTGTACTATTGGTTAATAGTTATAATGTAATTTTAAAATAATAGTAATAATTTTACCAAGGTTATATAAAATACACCAAGTAAATTACCAATGAATTCTATTTTTTCCGTTTGATAATTCCAATTATTTTAAATACCGTTACTTTGTAATTAGGTGAACCTAACACGACGTTGGTTTGCAAGGCGTTTAAATACAAATGAATTGTATTGCTGCCTAAGAATGTAGCATATTGTAAACATTATCCGCTTCTAAATTTTCTTTATTGGAGCTTGACAACCATATGGTTATTAATTTTACCTCGAAATTTACTAAAATTGTTTAGGACTTGGTACTGATCTCATCACTGAAATAAAGAATTAAAAGGGTTTTATTACAGACCGCTCAAATTAGTGGACTGTAGACCCCCCCTCCTCGGTGATCGAAGAAACTTTGTCAGCGTCACTTTTCACATTATCAACTTTTTTCTCGGAAACGGTTGCAGTCGAAACGTTCAAACTTTCTGGATTAATAGAGGGATAGAATGACTAGCTTCGGTAAAAAATTCAGTTATACAGGGTGTTTCGTTTCGGAGCTATTAAAAGTCAAAGTCGAAATATCCGCGATTGTCGTTAAAATCAGGTACAGGTCGTAACAGTGGATTAATTCGATTTAAATTTTCGAAGGTGGTAATGGACCCGGGGCTACAAAATCATATTGATATTGGTGAGAATCGGGAAATGGGAAGTAATTGTTTTGAATTTTTTTCGTTCGACAAATGCCATTTGCAGACCCATCTTTGGTACATCGTAACTCGAAAATGGTAGCTCGGATCAAACACGTCAACTTTAGAATCTCAAATACTTTCTTCTTGCAATACGCCAATTTTTGCAAATTATTACGGATTCTTTTACGGTTTTGCTCTGCATTTTCCTTGTTTTTAACGCAACGAAACTGTGTCATCGGACCAGAAATTTACAGATGTATTTTTCTCAACCAGCGCCAAACTGTGCGTAAACAGTTTACATTCTAATCGTTTATAGCGCTACATCCGGTGTGTCTGACACGTAATTTTTGTTTTAAAATTAAATTTTTGGCAACACGTCCTAATGCAGTCATTGCTTATTAGTTTACAAGATAGAATGTGCGGTGGAGTGCATCGTTTCCAAGGTAAAAATTATTTTACTAGTATTTGGTTGCCGTTACCTTGACAAATATTGGCTTACTATATTTAAGCAAACAAAAAGCTTGGTTTTCTCTGTCGAGCCAGAAAATACTTCCCTCCTTCTAACTTATACACTCTCTATGTTTCCCAAATAAGACTTGATCTAGAGCAGTGGTTCCCAACCTTTTTTTAGTCGCGACCCTTTTTTGTTTTTTTTTTTATTTGTTCGCGACCCCTCAACCGCCATATTCTTTGATCAATAAAACAAGATAGAGTTTAAAAAATATATTTTAAGACTTAATAAAAGTGATGATATTTTTTAGTAAGTATATTTAATGTGATGACTGAGTTTCCATCTGCGTAACAAGCGCTCGCATTTTGCACAGCTTTACTTATAATTTCGTTCGCTTGCTATGAAATATAGAAATCCGGAAAAATCTCACGATCTAAACCAATTCCCATGGCTTGCGATGATTGATAGGAATTAATGACAGGCCTAAACGAAATAACCTGAACTAGCAGAACGATCCTTGTTATAGACTGGCGCAACGAATTATGGGAAGCGCCCGGTCTATTATTTTTCACCGGCAATTGTTTTTCGATAAACAGGGACTTTCTTTTTTTCTTTAATGATAGATCGGGCTATTGTTTTAACAAGATCTCCGATTGGTTCCCGTATTCCGGGGTATTAGATGTTAGATTAGTTATTCTAGCTATAGAACAAGAGAAAAAATAATAATTGGTGCCGTAAGCTCCTATACTATTTAACTGAATTTAATAATTTTAGTACTGATGTCTTAAATAAGGAGATCAGCTATCCTGAAGACTAATACTAATATTCTTGTTTTAAAACACTTTCCCCAGCAAAATATTTCGCAGATGCTGTTCGTGAATGAATTTCTCCCTAAAATCCTAAACAAACAAATTTAAAAAAATGTCTCCGATAAAAATTTGCATTAAGTATCATTTCAATTTAAATATTCAGAAATTTATTTTACTAAATGAACAGAAGTAGGTCTTGTATACCTTTAGTCATCGCCCAGCATGGGACTATTTTTGTTCGCGCGTAGAACGCTACTTGAGATAGCATCACGTGATATGGCTAAACAGTTCAGATATAAGGTCACGTGACATCTTTTTCAACGCTGTATTCAACGCATAAATTGAATTAATTCAAGATATTTCTGTAAATGAATGTTAATATAATCAGTGACCCCGTTATTATCGTGTTTTTTTTTTCAATTGATTAATGCTACGTCTATAGATGGATTCTTAAATTTATGGTATTATTCACTGGACTTGATCACATTTAATCCTAAAAGTTACAGTAGACTTGGTAATTTGTTAAAGCGTAAAATGTGGAATAGACTGTTTTGTTAATTGCTTCCTCTTGATATACTACTTATTATAAAAACTGAAACATCTAGAAATAATTCAGACAATTCCCATAATTTGGACAAAGTTGTATTGTAGGGATACAGGAAGCTGGCCTTGCCTTCCGGGAAATTGCTGACCTTCTAAGGATCTCTTCTAGCTCTCCACCTTGCCAATCTTTTCTGCTGGTGTTGTACAGTGTATCCGGAAAATACGTGTATCACGTTTGATGATAGACTTCTGACGTCAGAATAGGTCGATTTAAGCCAACTTAGTTATATCCGAAATTGCTCCGTTTAGCCAGTAGAGGGCGTCAAAGATTAAAAAAGTTTTTGTTTTTTTCCCAACCTTCCAATGTGCCAATTGATAATTTTTTAGTGTTAAAAAAATCATTAAAATCAGTTGGCACGTGTTCACGAAATTTGGGAAAAACCTAAAACGTTTTAATCTTTAACGCCCTCTACCGGCTAAACGAAGCAATTTCAGATATACCTAAGTTGGCTTAAATCGACCCATTTGATCGAAATATTTCCAAAAGAAGTGTATTTTAAATAGATTTTACTACAAGTCAGAGCCTCGTTGTGCGCCCTTGGAAGCTCGTGGTAGTAACAAAACTTTGTCACGCTTTTCGTTTTTAAAGATATTTTGTAGATTTTTTTGAATTTTTTTTTGTCGGAAATGAGTGTAAATAAAATGATCCATTTGAAACAACTTTTCCTTGTATCAAAATATCTTATTGAGTATTTTTATGTTACCTGGTACTAACATAGACTGCGAAATATAAAATTATCGAACAGATGAAAAAGTCAAATGACTGTTTCAACACTGGAAGAGGTTATAAAGGTAAAGTTTATAATTAATTGACACGTATTTTCCAGACACCCTGTATATTACACTATCGTCCGCAACCCAGCTTAAGTAGGTGCCGATCCCAGGTTCGAGACCGTAACGAGGGTTGACGTCAGAAAAGGTCGTAAAAACATACCCAAACTGCAATGATAGAAGCACCACCAAACAACAAAAGAAATGCAACATTTACTTTAAAAATACAGAATCTAATCGCCTCAAGGGGCCCCATAAAGCTTAGTTTATAGCTCCTTGATGTTTTACTGTCTAACACGTCTATAGTGAATGTATAGGAAACACAACCGGCAGTGTATTAAATATTTACAATAACTCTTCGCCTCATGTCTTGAATAAATGCATTCGCATTATTAACTACTTACAGTTTTTTATGCATCATGTAAAAGACATGAAGGTATCTGCACAAAATAGCTTATGGTATCTCGTATATACGTCACAACAGATTGCGATATATCTGCAAACATTGATGACGTTTTATTTCTAAAATTGGAAACAAAGTCACTCAGTTATAAGTTATAACTAAGCCAGGTCAGTTATCCTATTGCAGGTTTGTTCGCTTTATGTTTTCGAATTAATTACCTAAGACTTCAGGGGCCTTACAAACTCCTACAAGTGTGGCAGTGCCTCTTCATCCTCCTGATATTCCCAACATGATGATGTAGTAAGGCTTCAGTGTTAAAAGCAATCACTTCATCTTTTTTAGAGCCCATTAATAAATTTGCTTTTTGATTTGCAGACGGTTTGTAGCCTTAAGTTTTCCCCCATTGCTTCACCCGACAGCTTAACTTCTACTTATTGCTTGGTGATGCCTAGATTTCTTCGACGTCCGATTTAACTCAATCAAGTTCCTTGGCTGTCCATTTTTTTTATAGTTCTTACCATTTTCTTGTTATGTTCTTGATCAGAGCGTTCTATCTTGTTCTCCTTTCTCTTCTTCGGCTTTTTCTGGTTTTCCTCCATCTTCTTTTTAATCTCCTGAACCTTGTTTAGTTCAACGCCTCCAAAACCCAGTTTTGCCCCCTGTGACGCAAAAAATCCCATCCACATGAATGGCCATGCCCTACAGAACAATGAAACGTTCGATTTCGAACATGATCTCAGCTGGCACAAACACATTACATCAGTGGCCAAATCGGCAACTAAAAAGCTTGGTTTTCTCTTTCGACCCAGAAAATACTTCTCCCTTTCCAACTAACACACCCTCTATGTTTCTCAAATAAGACCTAACCTAGATTACTGCTAGCTACATCTGGGGAGCGGCATCACCTCGACACTTAACATGCTTCATTCTATCCAAAAGAAAGTCATTCGACTCATCGATGACCCAGTCCTCACAAAAAAAACTCCCTTTTTTCGCTAATCGCCGCGCTCTTGGGGATTTATCCTTTTCTGCCGGTACTTTCACGGATTTTGCTCTGAAGAACAAGCCGCTCTAATTCCCCCCTTAACTGTTCCTAATAGAACAACAAGAGGCGCGTTACGTATGCATCCCATTACTGTCCTGCTACAAAAGCCTAAAACATCCCACTTCTCTTGCTCATTCATACCCAGGGTCTCCAGATTGTGGAACAAATTTCCTGCAGATGTTTTTCCTTTCCTTCCCAACCTCCAGTCCTTTAAATCCCTTGTCAATAGACAACATTTCCCTTCTCTTCAGATGCCCACGGTACGTTAGTACTTAGGCTTCAAGTCCACATGGACTGTCTCAGATAAAAAGAAATACGATCGGAACATTGTAACTTCTCCTCCCTCTTAATCGTCTTCTTCTTTCCACCCACTGCTTCGTTTTTTCTGCCTTCCTTCTTATTTCGCTTTTCCGAAGTATTCGTGTTAAATTGATGAAGAATTACTTGAAAACATTATAAAGAAGGCGGCCGCTCGTAAAACAAAATCTATTGGAAACTACCATCATATCTTGTAATTACTTTCTATGAATTTACTACGATTGATTTGTTTTATAACATATCGTATGCTTGGGTTTTATTGGATTTAATGACACTGCTTCAATTTAAACAACATTTTTGATAAAATAGATTTCTTATGTTTAAGTTGGAGAATGTTTAAAAGTGAAATTTATTCTGTTGGATTTCGTATTATACATCAAACCTAACAAACGTTTTTGAGATTATTTTCGAGCTCAATTAAATGTTATCTTCTTTTAGGTTCACATACCATAAAAATTACAAGATACCAAGGCCATTTTTCCACGTATTCGCATAAACTGAGCGAGTCCTTATACTTATAATGAGGCCCGCCAGGTCATCACAACGTTGACCCGCCTTGCTAATGTAATCAACAAACTCATTTTATCTTCGCAGTGGGCAAATAGTAAGAATCCATTGTTAAAAATTAGTTGGCAAATAATTCTCTTTATTGTACCGACATGACGAAACCCAAAGTCAAGGTTCTTTCTGTTACTTAAGAGGAGTATAATCGGCTCCTATCCTGACTGTTTTGTTTTTTTCTATTAAGCTTGAAACAAATCCAACACAGAAAACAGCAAGATATTGGTTAAAAATGTTTTGGTTTTCCTCCACAGGTTTCGTGTAGCTCAATACATTTATTCTAGCGATGTCCAAGGACGTTTAACCATTGTTGGATTTATCCAACTCGTAGAGGTTTGTGACAGCATTTACTTGTGAATCAGACCCGAACTTTTGCCAGCAAGACATTTTTTAAAGTTCGGAAACAAATTGAAATCCTATGGGACCAAATCTGGCGAATAAGGTGCTTGAGGAACCAGTTGGAAGCCTAACTGATGAGTTTTTGCCATCACAGGTACTGATCTGTCCTGGCGGAATTTCTGCTTTGTGGCAAGGGTGGAACAGAATTTTCTTGTTGGCTAAGTCGGGACGTTTCTCGCGAATGTTTTAGTTTAGTTGGTCAAGTAAGCTTACATAGTACTTTAAATTTATCGTTTTTCTCTTTTCAATGGTAATATAACAAGTCATTATCATGCAAAAAATTCGATTGCTCCCTCTCTGACTGTTTCCGAGAAAAACAAACCTGTTCGACTTTTGGTTAAGCTTTACGATATTTTTGCTAATCTCCTGACGTACTGTTCACTTCCTGACGTCACTTTTTACAAAGAGAAAATGGCTGCTTTTTAAGTTGTAATAAATTATACCGAAGAGTAAAAATTTTTTCTAGGTAAATTATCCTGGAGATTTTCTTTAAAATAATTTTTTTTGAGTTTGTAATGATTTCCTTAAACGATTTATGCAATAAAAAATAAGTGGATATTCCTTATTAGCTTCGGTGCCAGTAATTTTCACTAGTGCAAATTATCGCTGTAATTCGATTCCTATTGGTTCAAAATTGCCAAATGCATTATTTTCATTGGTTAATATTTCTTGAAGGAAATAGTAATGTACTCTATGAGAATTACGAGAAGTGAGATAAAGCTCCAAATCTGACAACACCGAGTGCCTAAAAGAATTTGTTCGCCCAGCCAGAAAGTAGCCGTACAATTTATTTCAGCATTGCTCAATTAAAATGTTAAAAAAAGAACAAAATAGAAGGGATGGTAGCTGGTTACTCCTCCGCATATTTTAATTACTGGTTTTGAACCTAGCTCATTTTGAAGTGTAAATTTTGGAATTTATGACTCAATAAACGCGTTTGGAGGTTACCCAAATTTATTTTAGCATAAATCAAACAACGAACAAACATGTCATTAATGTAAGATAAAGTATACACAATTATTACTCAATAATGCGCTATGTATATGATTTTATAAATAATGTATATGGTTTTAACTAAAATTCCTAGGCCACAGATGTTGCAAATTGTTGTTCATACATTTTGTAAAAGAAACGAAAATTCAAATCTTTGATGCTCAATAAGGTTCATTTCTTATGCAATGCCTCGCAAAGTGAGAGATACATCATCCTGCTGGGAACCAAGATAGTGACTTGTCAATTATCATCATTCTTAACGTCAATTTCATTGAAATGAGAAGAAAATGAATCTCTATCATTTAACGACTGACACGTTGAAATCTATCGTGAGGTAAAATTGATCATATTTTGTGAATCCTATGCAATATTTTCTAGTTATTTATTTCAATTTACTTGTATGGAGAGATAATATGGTGGTTGTCAGATAAGTAAATTGGTTATCGATTTCAAGAAAAGCAGTCATTCAAATGAAAATTTCTTTTCTTCATTTCGATTTCATGTTAATTCAAGTCTGGTTCAATATTTTGAGATTTTCGATCTTGATTTAAGATTCTCGTTTTCTCGTGTGTAGGGAAATCTAGGTGTGTAATTAAAATTGAATAAAACTAACGGAATTTGTATTGCAATATAGTTTTTATTATTATACACGTGAGTGGAGAGGAAAAAAACGTGATTAATTAATACTGCGTATTATTTTTGTTTTGCACTGATAACCAATATGGAAAATTATAATTAAATAATGTTCTGGCGATTGAAGATGCATACGTTTTCTTAATTATTAATTTAAAACAGTTTATAACTGGTTATCTTATATACTAGATAGTAATTAGGTCCACTCGTATACAGGATGTTACAAAAGCATGTTAAGAAATTTTAAGGGCAGATTTTACATCTAAAAATATGAAAATAAGTTTATATAAACATCAAACGCTTTATTTTTAGCGAAAAAATGCCACGCCACTGATTTTTTTGCAAAATTTAAATCGTTCTCTCAAAGCCCAAGTAATTCTGCGTAAAAAGTGTCTCTTCAACTTTTTCGTTCAGACGCGCCATTTTCGAGATAAAAATTAATCTTACAATAAAAACAAATAATTGAAATGATTTTTTTTAAATATTTTTTGTTCAGGAAACAGCGATTTTTGATTTAAGCTTATAGTAGATGCTGGAAATGGCTTCCTCATGCTTCAATACATACTCTAAATCTAAACTGAAATTAAAAAGAAAACATTTAAAATATCAAAATATTAACCACCCTGTATCTCGAAAAAGAAGCGTTTGAGAATCCATTGATATAAAATTATTTTCACATTTTTAGATGTAGAATTTGTCCTTAAAATTTCTTAAGATCTTTTTGCAACACCCTGTAAAGTAATCCTAAGGCGTCAAGTATTTTTTGTCCTACGAGCGTGCGGAAAAGCCCGTTTTTCCACACTGTTTTGGATGCGGAAAGTAGTACTTTTCCGCACTTGTGCGGTAAAGTTACTTATCCGCACGAATTAAGAAAAAAGGAAAATGTAGAGTACGAAAAACTTACTTTTCCTACGACCACCTATGAAAGCGAGAAAAAAAGCACGATTAACTTGTCTAGAAAGTGCCTCATATCGCACGCATGTTGAAAAGTTCTTGTCAACATGACACTTGAACTGATGGAGCCAATTTAATTTTTTTTATTTTCAACACTAGCGTTGAAATGTTTTTTCAGCACAAGTGTTGAAAATATTAGTGTTAAAAGTAGGGTATTAAATAAAGACAGAAAATGGGATTTTTTGGTAAATATTTTTGTGGTCATAGAAAAAATATTGTACATTACTCGGGTGAAAGTAATCCCGGCCGAGGTTTGCTCAGGTTAAGTGGGGGGCTGATCGCCCGGAACACTAATTGTGCTAGTATAGCCTGCACCTGACCAATTTTTTTTTAATATGGCCACAAATTGCTTTAACTTGCACTAATCTAAACGTCCTTCATACAAATTTACATGGTTCCGACGTTTCATGCAAATTTCACGCAGTTCTCCTTAAACATACCGCAATAAAAGTTACAAACAATGCGTCTGGTTAATTCTCTCATTTCCATATTATTTTATGTAACAGTCGTTTGGGCGAAACACCTTTTACGGATAGCCGATGATTTCATTCATGAATAAACTTATGAAAAAATAGAAATAGGTGCGATGGTTAGTCGTGTTTTAAACTAATCGAGAACAGGTAAAAAATTTGGTGGAATATGGTTTGTTGTTATTGCTCCAGGAATCATAGAGTAAGTGCATTTTGTTGCTATTTTTATGACAGTGTTTTTACTAGTTATTACAATAATCGTCTACGCACACCCACATTTTTACGGCATTACAAACATAAAAATATTATTTTGAAGATAATTTCGCACTCAGTTTTCCTAACAATTCACAAGCATTTATTTTGAATCGTTTCCATGGCATCGAGAAAAATTTCCGGAAATAATTATTCTGCTTGAGCATCAGGCAAAATTGCACTGGAAATTTGTCTGTCAGAAAGCCGTTGTTTAAACAGATTAACACTATCCGAAAAAACTTAATTTGTGGAAAGTTTTCTCTGAAAAAATGTATTTTTAAAAACTGCTTTAGAACAAATTGAAAAATTGGTTTTAGACAAATTGTACTTTCGTAAGTACTCGTACATATATCCCCCCAAATGATCGCTGCCCAAAAGCGAAACGTCGAATAAAAAAATTGGTAACGTAATCTTTAAGTTCACTAAAAGTTGCTATAAAGAAGTTTTGTTAGTTTTGCCCTACCTTTCATATTAACACCAGAAAAAAAAGGAAAAATTCGAAAATTCCGTTTTTTCAAAATAACTGGAAAATGAAAAATCATCAAAAAGATTTCGGAACATCATTTTATAGTTCTTTAATTACGCAACTTTTTTCCCATTTAACCAATTTTCTATTTCTAACTATCAGCGGGAGCCCTCCTTATCTGGGACACCGTGTATATGCAAATTTCTTATTATTACTGCCTTGTCAAAAAACGGGGTACAACTTTAGGGACCTGAAAGAGCCCGTATATCGTATGTGCTATCGTATTAAACAAATTGTGATTTTTAATACATAACGTCTTGTGCAAATCCAGCTATTGTTTTTCTCTCATGGAACAGTATGAATAATTTGGTATTCTGTCAAAATTAATAGCATGACGATTATCTAACAATGGTACATTATAAACGTAATTTATTTGGGAACAGAAGAGTTGTTTTCGTTTTCATTTTTGCTCACGTTAAATGGTTTGGGGTTATTTACCTATTAATCGCGATATTTGCTATTATTTCCTATTTATTTTGTCTCCTTCATTAATTCATACGCATACAAATATAATTAGAGCGGTTTTTCAGCATTTTATTCTGAAGAAGTTCACAAGAATGACCGAAACGTCAAACATGTAGCAGCATCAAAAAGTTTAAATAAAAACAAAAATCAATAAAACAGTAATTATTCCGAAAATATAAATCCCCAGAAGATCTATCTATATAAATATACCGTATATATACATATGTATATATATATCGAGAATTAAAAAAATCCTTTCTGCTTTGGATTATAACACAGCCCCACAAAAAAAACCTTCGGACCTGTGGGTCGGACATATGTATTCCCATGTATTTTTCGACGCTGAATCCGATCCCGAGCTCAGAAATGGCCCTCCACGTCTGGAATTGGCCCCAGGGGCCAAAAATGGCCTCTATAGGGGGTCACTATTGCTATCTCCGAAACGGTAAAAGATACGAGGTCAGTTAAATTAGCAAAAATGTGCCTTTTTTAGTCCCGTTTACGGAGTTGCCAAATTCTCTATAGTTTCTTGTCTACGGGGGATTTTTTAAAAATAGTCAAAAATTTACTTCTTAAATATCTCGAAAACCCTTATAGTTGGATAAAAATTGTTTTAACAAAAATCACAAGATTTTTTACCTTCTATAAAGTAACGTTATTGTTTTGTTCATACCATTTGTTTTTATTGAGTTACTGATACTAACTTGTTTTGTTCAAATACGGGCCTGGACTTTTTGCTCCATTTTTTCAAAGAATACTTTATACCCTTTACAACTGTCCATAACTTGAAAATATTTTCCGACGTTTTGATCAAAAATAGCAACATCATCAGGATTTTCTAACAATACGGACCTGGGATCTTCCATGTTAAGGCACAATTCACAACCTATCACTATAGTTTGTGGTTTTTGTGGTTGTGAAATGGCGCATTTACCTGAAAAAGGCCAGGTCTGTACTGGTAGAATATCCTGATGATGCTATTCTTCACCAAAACGTCGAAAAAAATAATCAAGTGATACACAGATGTAAAGGGTATGAAGTATTCTTTAAAAAATACAGCAAAAAGTCCAGGTCCGTATTTGAAAAAATGAAGTTAGTATCAGTAACTCAATAAAAACAAGTGATATAAACAAAACGATAACGTTACTTTATAGAAGGTAAAAATCTTGTGATTTTTGTTAAAACAATTTTTATCCAACTATAAGGGTTTTCGAGATATTTAAGAAGAAAATTTTTGACTATTTTTAAAAAATTCCCTGTAGACAAGAAACTATAGAGAATTTGGTAACTCCGTAAACGGGATATGAATACGGACTAAAAAAGGCACATTTTTGCTAATTTAACTGACCTCGTATCTTTTACCGTTTCGGAGATAGCAATAGTGACACCCTATAGAGGCCATTTTTGGCCCCTGAGGCCAATTCTAGACGTGGGGGGCCATTTCTGAGCTCGGGATCGGATTAAGCGTCGAAAAATACATGGGAATACATATGTCCGACCCACAGGTCCAAACATTTTTTTTTTGTGGGGCTGTGTAATGCGTCGCAACCCTCCACAAGAGTGTATTTGACAATTTTTCAAGCAGTGTCTTCACATCGTAATTTACTATTATTTTTATTTTCCCAATATAAAATCACTAAATATGTAGACTAAAACAGTCTTTAAAGTTCTGTTAAGAAAATCAATTTAAGCGTACTAAGGCAACCAAACAATTACTAAGTTTTAACTTGTTATATTTTTTATATTGTAATATATACATGATGTATCCCTTATATATTTTTTACTGATTGATATTTTTTCAAACCTGTTAACTTTAGTGAATTCACAGCATTCTTAGTTCAAAACAACTATCTTGGTATACTAAATATACATACATATTCTTAAGTAAGAAGCTTATGTTCTTAATATAATAGCTCCAATCAAAATATGTGTTTAAATTCAAGTACTTAAATTAAAAACTTGTCTGTAAATCATCTGTTTTTTAAAGGGGTTACACTATTTAATAAAAATTAAAAGTAAAATGGAACAAGTAGGTACTACTATAGAAAAATATATACCATATCATACTATATTATAAAAAAAAACACTAAAAATACTTAATTTTTGAATAACTAATGATCTCTTAAATACAGTACCTTTCCTCACTTCTAAAACGCTTTTAAGAAAACAATATTTTGAAGAACATCACTTGAGGTATATAAAAAACAGTAATTTTTTTGATTTAAGAAATTTCTACATGGTTTAATATATTTTTTTCTGTATACCCGTCAAGTGAACCTATTATTCCAAATTCTTTTAAACTTGGCATTGACACAAAACAACAGTTATTTTTAAATTGGCAAAAATACACGGAAAAAATTGTACCAATTAGATACCCCAGTTTCAAATCTATTCTATCGATAATTGTCAAACATGTTATCATGCACAGTTGTAAACCTTTTTAATGAATCCCGGGGCATATTTTTTCATCGATTATAAAAGAAATAATCATGTCTATTAAACCTACATTACTCTAAATTCCTATAAACTTGGCATTGACATAAAACAACATAGTTATTTTTAAATCGGCAAAAATACACGGAAAAAACAGTACATAGCATTATTTATGTGCTGTAAACATATATTGTAATAATTAGGTATCCCACTTTCAAATATGTTGTACAAAAACTGTAACCTTAATCACCACACTAAAGAATTTAATACATGTTAGAATTCTCATTCTCTAAAATTTTTATTTTATTTTTTAAAAAAACATTGAAAAAAATTGACCTTGAACAATATTCTGGCAAGGATCCTAAAACCCATTATTTTAGGTTATACCTATAACTTTTTGTTTGTTCTTGAGCATCATCAATAAGGTCGCACTTAAACAGAAACTAGTTAAAAACACCACCAGATGTTTCTAATTGATTATGGTCTCTTTTCGCAAGGTCGCAACTGTTTTTTATGTATTAATAAAATTACCAAAAAACTAACATCTGTTTTGTTTTTTTCAGACTGTGAGCAGCAGACCACGCCTGTGGTCATCGCAAACCAACATCCGAATAAAAGACAAAGATGTTCCCCATCTTACCACCATGAACAGCACCGAAGAGATCTCAGTGTATAGAAACCCACAAGAGTTTTACCCCTCCCCCACATTTTCAAAGAGGACGACGTTAGGGTACAGCTACGATTTTCCGGAAAAGACAACAAAGAAAGAAAAAAAATGGTCGATTGGTAGTCTGTTTAGAAGAAAAAAGAAGGAAGAGAGCGAGAGTAGCAGCGACGAAGACCAGAAGCGAGGGTTTCTGGGTAGAAGACGAAGAAAGAGTGACGGTAAAAAGCGGAAACCAAAGACTGTCGGTGGGTTCGATCACATAGTCCTTCCAAAAACTCCTCAGGCGTATAACGGGTACAACCATCACGAAGATACGGGCATTCTCTCCGATCCATCAGGTGGTTTTTCGAATTACATCGGAAGATCTTTACCTGTACCTCCTCAAAATGCTCCTCAGTCTCACAGCACTAGCAACTCTTTTACTAACTTGAATAACTCGGTAGTCAGTGTAGGCTCTGTAGGCTCGGCCGATAGTATCTCTAAAAAGAAAGGCAAAGTCTTGGTAAAGGCAAGGGCGGCTGCAAGAAGGACAACTCTAGGCAATGAGAGCAGTTCGGATGAAGATTCTTCTCTAAGATCGAATTCCTCACTTAAAATAAGAAGCGATGAAAGTCTTGCCAACTCCCATCTTGAATCCAGCCATAGTAAGAGGTCCAGAGCTGCCAGGACCGAGAGGTACCTTAAAAGACACTCCAAAGATGGCGAGAATCCTCATAACTACCTTAGATTATCAAAGTCCGATGCAGACGATAACAGGTCGCCTAGCAGGAGTCCGTCAAACGTACCTGCTAGCACTAGACCATACCCAGCGAGCATTAGCTCTTCTCAGGCTTCAAATATGTCGGGGCTGAGTACAGTACCTCCAGGTCATGGTGTACATGGAAAATACAGAGTAAGCAACTCTACTAGCAACCCTTCGTATAAACCTCCGCTCTCTATGAATGAGTATAATAACTCTGTAAATAAAAACAGTAGTTTAGAGTTGGACAAGAGTCTAAATACCCAAAGAAGCATTTCTTGTGATGCCAATATTCACAAGGCACCATCTATTGAAGATAACAATGTTCTACACGTACAGTTTCCGATATTGAGACCTTATACCCGAGGTTATAGAAACCTTAGTTTAATAGACTCGTCGCAAGTAACCAGCGCAAGGCAACCTCCCCAACCACCCCCTAGGGATCCAAACAGAATGGTGGTGCATCATTATTTCGAAAATGGCAGACCTAATACGTGTTACTTTGAAAATAATTCAAGTCAGTCCAAATCGAAGTCCTACAATGTTCCTAGTACGAAGTTACTGCAACCCAAATCTAAGTCCTTTAATTTCAATCCAAGTTATCGATCTACCTCTGAAGTTCATATACCGAATGATCCATTTCAAATCCAATCTACTATTAGACCAGCATCAACAACGCCAGAACCAAAGCCAAGGTATATAACCTCAAGAAACGAAAGGCAGACCATAGATAGTTTCAATTACCTGACTGACAAAAAACCTAGAAGTCGAAAACCTATAGTGATCCAGAGTAATCCAAAGACGGAACCTAGAAAAGACTCTCCAACGCAGAAAGCTTTAGATTTTTGGAAGCAAATTGAAGAGAGTGTTAACAGAGCTTGTCCAAAAATGCAGAATGGTAAGCATGCCTCGAATACCCCACAAGTTTCCAATAGTCCACAAATGTTTACTAGTCAAACCCACGTTCAAACACAAGTCTTTCTTCCAAGTACCGTGTCAAGTGATACTAATAGATTAGAACCTCCCCGAAACTCAAGTCCTTTCAAACCTGTTTCTCCTACCGTTAAGGAGGTACACGAAGCTCAAGTAAAATCAGAATCTCCTAGATTTAGCACTAATTTAACTGAAACTAGCAAAGATGACGTAAAGAGGAAGTCCTCGAATTTAGAAGAAGCTTTAGATGAGCTGGAGGCAATATATAACAGTCTCCGACTGGGCGATGAGAACTTGCTGGAGAGAGCAGAACAGAGAGAAAACGAAAAGTTAATGCAAAAAGCCGAAGAAAGGAAAAAATTAGCGTATTTAAGCTACGGTGGTAGCAGAGGTGCACTAAGTGACTCTAGCTTTAGTTATGAACCTTTCGATCAAGTAGATTCGCCACGGAGAAAGAAAGTGTTGAAAAAAGGCAAGATACCAGACACCAAAGAGGACGATATGTATAATCGTAAGCTCTCAAAAGAGAAGTCTGCTACCATTAGTGACCCACAGTCGGTGATTTCGAAAGTTAGTTATTTATTAGCATCGCCCCTACACAATGCTTACGATAGCGAGGGGGAGCTAAAAAAATATAAGAAAAGTAGTGAACCTGATGTCACATTTGATGATGTTGTTTATAGAAATGTTATGCACGCAAATGCCAGTCCTAAAACTGTAGAATCTCAGCCTCCATTTGGTATTCCTGTAGGACCTGTCGCACGAGCTCCCAACAGCGATTATCTTCACGCAGTGCCTGACAATGTTATCTATACCCCCACCCACATACCAAAGAGGATTCCCGATATTGTTAAGGATGATTTGGCATTTAGAAACTTGAGAAAGGATCCTAATAAAGAGCCTGTACTTCCTCCTGGATCCACAGAAGATGTGAAGACTGGTGTTTACCCGCAGGAGAAGAAATTAGATCTCAATTATTTGAAGAAGAGGCGAGCAGTAAGGTCGTTGTCTGCTAACATAGGAAATATTCTCGGTAAACCCATAAGAGACAGCGATGACGATGTGGAAAACGAATTTAAGAATAAAACTTTAACAGATATTGCCGATGCTATGGAAATAGCTCGAAGAGTACTGCAAGAGAAAGGAAAAAACATCAGTAATACTCGTAAAGGCTTTATGAGCGATACGGAAGTTAAACCAGTATATACTAACGGCGATTCGTTCAAGGAAAGCCGGCTCAAATTTCTTAATGGTTTAAAAAATTCTGGAGATGGTCACGGTACCAGTTCGTGGTCGCCTCGACCTCCAAAAGGCTTGACACCAGAGAGGAAAGTTCGAAGGTCACCTACTAAAGAGTCAACACCCATTCCCAAGTCTGCACTAGAGGCAAATGCATCAAATAATTCTTCTCTAGATGATTTGTTAAATGCTTTAGCCGAAGAAGCCAAAGTGACTACTGAACGAATAACGAAAGAGCTGAAAGAGCTAGAAGATAAGAGAAACAGAGAAAATGTCCTTAATGAAAAGAAAATGAATATCAAAAAACCGGGTAATGTAGCTGATGGTCCAACTAAAGAGTTACATCCTTGCCAAAAGCTTCTAAAAGCCGTGGTAGACAGTAATGAGCTTGTAGAGTATAGTAAAAGCCCTTGTGAAGTAACAGAAGAAATAAAAGTAATTGCATTACCTGCAGAGTCTGCCAATGTTGTCCAGTCTTGTTTTGCACCTTCCAAAGAGAGTTCTGTAGAAAAAAAAGACGAAAGTGAGCATGATTATGAAAACGTTGACTCCGACGAAGACAAAATAGACGTCGCATTGATTGAGAAAGAGGTGGAAAAGGAGGGATTCAAGAAGTGTCAGTCGCCGTTTGAAGAACGCAAGGCCGAGATCGTAGCTACCTTCCAGGAGTTAAAAAACAACATAGACGAAATCATAGTACCCAAGTTTGACTCGAAGAAGAAAGATAAGAAAACCGACTCCATTTACGACAACCTAGACAACTCTCCGACGAACGACGATGAAGGTGAGCATGTGTTTAAAGCTTACCTAGGCAACGACCTCCCCAGTAACACTAACTCCCATGTTTTCACGTCTAACATAGAAATTACACTAAAACAAGACGATTCTGAGCATTCGAGCTGTGATAGCGCTAGATTAGACTCCCTAGAAAGCTTAAAAAGTCCTAGGTTAGTCTTGGAGACATCGAGAATGTGCTTAAACAACAAAAGTGCAATGCCCAAAAGTTCGAATATGGTTCTCGAATTAGGTAGAAGTGCCAGCAGTTCGGCACACTCGAGCACTACCGATCTCTCTAGACCGAGCACTTCTAGATCAGTTCCTGTAGCACACTGTAGCGAAAAGAGTGACGATGTAGACTGTAGCTCTCAGAAACCAGGAGCGTCTTGGTACCATGACCCCACCAAGGTGGCAGTGGCGTGTTCCTATGGCCTTGCATGCGCTCACCAGCTGGCTTCCATCGATATAGTAGCTGTGTTAAGCCTTTTGTTTGCTGTCATGTCCTTTATTTTTGCTTTGTTCTTATAGCACACTCAGGTTGGAAATATTTTTCTAATAAGTGACGTAATTTTTGAAATTTTTACTAAGTATTTGAATTGAATGATGACTGCTAAAAAAAGAGAGTGTTTATTTTTTACTTGAGTGTCCTGTAAGTCTTATACTATCTATATCACGTTTTTTTTTGTTTTGTCATTTCATTGTCACTAATATATAAAGCATGTGAATAGAACCTTTAGATTTTTGTAAATTAACTTTAAACTATAAATATTAGTACGAAAATTGATGATTCAAGGAATGTTATGCAATACAAACTGCAACTGTTTTATCTAAAAATACCTTTCGTTGTTTATAATGCTTCGCGGTGTTTATGCAGGTTTAGGATAAGTTACAGAAATGCCAAATAATCAATAAACTATCGAGTATACATAATAATATGTCTGCAAGATGGTCAACTAGTTATAGCGAATAGTTATAGCGACTTATCATGCAGGCTAAAAGCTGACTGCTAAATTCTTTGTAACTTCTAGTTGGTCACAAGTCTTAAAGATTGCAGCAATATATTAAAATAGATGATTTTTCTATAGTTGATCATTCTTCACTTCTAATAATTTATTCTTCAACAATGTTTTAATGGCATTATGTACACTACTACGATCACTATGGTAACTGTACATGCACGTTTCAATATTGCTAATACCTCGAAAAATCTGATTTTAACTGTGATTCTCTATTAATTTCTTTACAAGTTAGGGCTCCGTAAACTTTTAGTTTTAACGAAAAATTCTTCAAATGAAATAAATTACAATAATGATTCTTAGAATCGGTTATTTAATTCTATGGCATATACAAAGACGTGTGTATTTTTTAAAAATAATGACTTTTTTACAATCACAATGGACGAAGTGAATCTGTAACAATCTGTACATGTTTTTACTTGATATGACCTAAAGCCAAATATTAATGTTAAGCGATTGAAGTAGTCACCTTCTAAATTTTCAAATAAATATGAATGTATGAAATATTTTTCCAATTTTAATGTATATTTATATTAAATAAAATTATTGTCAAGTAGTTCATTATCTTGGTGATTATTTATATACGATGTCTCAACGGGTTAAATACCGTGGAACGTGAAGGAATAAGTTTTGCTAAATTGTCTGGAAAACATCGTTAGCTAGTAAGTTTATAGCAATTTCGATTATACAATAAGTTGAAAGCCTCTGTATTGAAAAATATAATTTTGATAACTTTCACCTCCATTTAGTGCAGTGTAAGCTGTAATTTAACGGCATTCCTTACAAATAATAAACATGACTGGAACTAAGCAACAAAGTTATTAATAAAATAATGTACAAATATATCAAATACACAAAATACACTCCACGACAATAGCTTGGATCCATCCAATATTTAAATTAATTTAAACAGGTTTTTCAAGTTTGCATATGCAGAACCATGGAACATCCAATTTATTCCAGACTTCTGCATCTGGACAGGGTATCTAGAGTGTGCGTATTATATGTCCTCTTACCCGTAGAGGTTTTTCCTTCCTCCCTTGTCTTGAATTTCATCAAGCCCTGTATTAAGTGAAGGAATCTCCCATCTTTCCCGATACCCACAATTCAAATTGTGTTTCAAAATTCTACCAACAGGTGATTCTTTTGGAAAAAATAAGAAAGTGTAGGTAGAGTTTTGCAACGCACTATACAGGGTGAGTGTTACAAGGCGACAACTCGAAATTTAAATATGTCCATACATCACCAAAATTTTATGAACGAGATATCGCCTTGTAACACTTTAAAAAACTCACCCGGTATATTCTTTAGACTCAAATCCTACCTGGACTGCGCCAGATTTTTAAAAAATGATGCGGAGGGCGTTGTCTGGTAATATATTTTTTAACTTCTATGATATGGGTGATTATTAGGTAAAAATTGTTTTAAAATAGGTTCTTAAATATCTTAAACGGTGCATTTTGGAAAAGTTTTTATATATACATTTTTAAGGGTCTTATTTTGCTGGCAAGTGTACCAAGCATGTTGAGAACCGCCCCGGATTATAATTGATAATATTATTACAGCGTATGGAGTTGCACAATGACTGTTTACGATTATTAATTGTTTTAACGATATTGTTTAAACATTTTCGTTTTAATTAGTGTGGTAATCAATTATGAAATAACTTATTATATGAGAACTTTACGTAACACACGGGAAAATGACTTAATTAACAACGTATCAAATCTATAAAAACATGTCATGTTAGGTCCGTATTAGGTTAATGCCAAGGTTGCCAAGTCTGTTAAAATCTCTCTAATTCTAGAAAGAAATAAATCGGTTATAGATCAAGCAATAGAGCGATTTGTCGTGACATTAATACTATCAGGAAATCGTGTGTGCCATCATCTAAAAGACGATCCGTAGATGATTTCTGTTATATTTCCAACTCTGAAATTTTTTCCTTTAATTTGTTATAAAACATTTTTAAGCAAAAAAACGCGATTTTTTTAGTTTGTTGCTTATAAAATGGAAAGTAACGAAGCAATCTTAATGGTGTAAATGGACGATTTGTAGAGAATAAAAATACAAACAAAATGAGAGGTCGAACGTCCCGATAGGGTAAGCAGCAACGGAGAAATTCGAAAAAACCGGAAAATTAAGAGTTTTTTTTTAATTCATAAATCGGCCATTTTTAAACGCAGAGGGCTCAAACTTTGGGAAAAAGTAGTAATTTATAGCTACTTCATGTGTGCAAAACCCCGACGCTGTCCGACGATTAGTTTTGTCACAATCGTCATTTAAATTTTTCAACACGCTATTTTGGAACAGGTCTGGATGCTCTATGGATAGTCCGATTTTAATTATTGAAACGGAGTTGAAAAGTACAAGTTTAATTGAACAATATGTATATCTTAGTTTTTCAATAAAATGCTACGAAACCGGTTGAAAATGCACGTAAAGATGCGTGAAAATTGCCGAGCGCGCGAATATTGGCTCCCCTTCGCTCCGCTTCTCTCCCGCTACTCGATCGATTTCGCGCGCTCATCCATTTTCACGCATCTTTACGTGCATTTTCAACCGGTTTCGTAACATTTTATGGAAAAATTAAAATATACATTTTATTCAATTAAACTTCTACTTTTCAAATCCGCTTCAATAATTAAAATCGGACGATCCATAGAGCATCCTGTTGCCAAATAATGTATTGAAAAATTAAAACGACGATTGTGGCAAAACTAATCATCGGACAGCGTCGGGGTTTTGCACACATAAAGTAGCTATAAATTCCTACTTTTTCCCAAAGTTTGAGCCCTCTACGTTTAAAAATGGCCCGTTTATGAATTTTTTTAAAAAACTTAATGTTCCGGTTTTTCCGGATTTTCTCCGTTGCTACTTATCCTATCAGGACATTCGACCTCTCATTTTGTTCGTATTTTCATTCTCTACAAATCGTCCATTTACACTATTAAGATTGCTTCATTACTTTTCATTTTATAAGCAAAAAACTAAAAAAAATCGTGTTTTTCTGCTTAAAAATGTTTATAACAAATTAAAGGAAAAAATTTCAGAGTTGGAAATATAACAGGGGTCATCTACGGATCGTCGTTCAGATGATGACACAGGCGGTTTTCTGATAGGATTAATGTCAAAAAATCGTTAATATTTTGCTCTGTTGCTTGGCCTATTAAGAGACAACAAAATTTAAAATAATAATTGTTAAGCTTATTATTTCAGACAAATTATATGTCTTAAATAAAAAGCTGCAATGCGATAATATTTACTTACGTAAATAAACTGTCAAATGTATGTCTTATTTATTGTAAGAAAATCGGAGCAAACAAATTTTCTATTTAATAAGCGAAATTCCATTGCATATTTTATTTGTTGCAATCATTGCTTTGCCCCATTGTATCATTTCATGTAATGTATAACACACAAGTTCCATGCAAAAAATTCCACAGCATTTGGTGTAATCAAAATTTTCATTTTATGGGGTGTCTCGAATCTCTAGTTTATCAGAATTTTTCGGGATAAAATGAACATTTGGCAATATTCGGGCGCAGTAAATACTTCTCATTAATATGTCTTGTATAAAAGTCCCGGGGGCCCACTGATTGTTTTAAAAACTATACGTTAAACGTTAGCGAATAATGTTTTAAATAATATTACTAGGGCTGTCAGAAACTTGAAAATTAATTGGAAAATACAGGGTTGCCCAAAAAGTTGCAACGGATCAAAGTTATGTTTTCTTAAATGGAATACCTTATTTCGGTTTGATTGGGTCAATTACTCTACGAAAAGTGTTTGTTGGAGATAAAAGTTTCGGAACAAATTAAAAGAGAATTCAAATTCTTTATACTGATACCATTAGAATATGCAGGATCGCCCAAGAAGTTGGGGTTGACTAACGCCTATTTCTTCCTATTACTTTGAAATCTTTAAAAATATTTATAATATTTAATTATATATGTATATATACAGGGTGATTCATTAAGGGTGATTAGGTACCATATCTCAGGAATTGATACTCCAAGAGCTTTGGAAAAAAATCCTAATAAGGAAAGTTGCCGAGAGCAATTGCTGGAAATAATTTGTAAGTTCCCAACTCTGCCGCTAGGGGGCGTAATTGCTGTGGTCATGTAAAAAAGAGATTTTTCTGGTAAATATCCCAATAAAAGCAATCAAAAAAATATTACACTGATAATTTTACTAGAATTCTACATCTTTTTGGTTTAACATTTTTTGCTCTAAGATGTAAAATTAGGGCGGGAGAGGAGGGGGAAAGTCTACTGATAAAAGTGTTCATAATTTTGGTTTGACTCAATCGAATTTGATTAACATGATATTAATTATTCTTTTGGCTATAACTCCGAGGCTAGTGAAGATATCCAATCGAATTTTTTACATTTTCTCTTGCAAATTTATTCTACTTTTCGATTATGATATAATAACTATGTCATTCCATTTAAAATCTCGTAGAGAAATTGAGAAAACCAGGAGCTTTTCAAATAACGCCCTCTAGCGAGTGCCGCGAAAGTCAATGTAACACAGCTATTATTTTGTTTAAATTAGCAAACCTTTCTTTCTTAAACGAGACCAAGTTCATCAAATTCGGTTGAGGCAAACCAAAATTATGGACACTTTTATCAGTAGGCTTTCCTCCTCCTCTCCCACCCTAATTTTACATCTTACAGGAAAAACTGTTAAACCAAAAAGATGTAGAATTCTAGTAGAATTATCAGTGTAATATTTTTTTGATAGCTTTTATAGGGATATTTTCCAGAAAAATGTATTTTTTTACATGACCACAGCAATTACGCCCCCTAGCGGCAGAGTTAGGAACTTAAAAATTATTTCCGGGAATTTCTCTTGGTCACTTTCCTTATTAGGATCTTTTTCCAAAGCTCCTGGAGTATCAAGTCCTGAGATATGGTACCTCATCACCCTTAATGAAACACTAGCTCAGCCATGACTTCTTGAATTGAATTGACAAAAGCCTTACCTTTCTCTACTCCTCGACCATTTCATCTCTTACCAACTCTTTAACTTATGCTGGGGGCATCTGATATAACGAAGTACCTACTTTTAAGATGAAGAGGAAACCTGATCAAGTAACCTGAAGCTATTTTTGATCCTACGATCAGCTTCAAATCATCTTTGATTAATTTTGTCTCAGTACTCGGATCAGTAATGATTTATTATATTTAAAATTGAATTTTTAACTTAGAGATTTGTAGAGCACACCCTGTAAAAACTCCTGCACTACTCTAGCCATGTTACTGTGTTTTTCTGTGCATCTTGCAAAAAAAAACTGCATCTTGTCGCATCCAAGCATCGCATCGTTCGCAAAAGTAGGTATTTTGAATAACAAGTTTGTTGGTTTTTATGATAGAAATTTTTTTTGTAGGTGAACGATGAAGTTGCTTAGACCACTGCCATCTTGTGACTTCTCTGTAGTCATTTCTGCGGGCTACACTGCCAGCAGCGCTCGGCTGTAGTATTAGTTCGAAACGGAGTTCTAGCAAAATAGATAAGTCCTGTAGCTCTTGCTGTATATTCAATTTTTAGTCTCTGACTACAAATATTGATAGGCAAAATTATATATTTGGAAGCTGGCTCAGTAATGCTAATGGATTCACATTGTCGTATTATATAACTTATATATATATTTTTTCGTGTATATCACTTATATTATTTTTTTTCGTTTATATCACTAACTATTTTGCTAGACCTCTGATTTCAAGAATCGCTTTTAATTAAAACTGCGAAAAATTGTATGAATGCTTATTGTGCACTTTTCTTTTTAATTCTATTACGTACTAAAGGCAGATGAAAAAATACATTTTGCATATATCCTCACGATATAGCTTTTTCGTGTTTTAAATCTTAATTTCATAATATTTTTAATTTCTTTTTGCGTTGTTCATAATTGTTATTCACCATATTTTACAATTTTTCGCGAGTTTTTCCATCTTTGTAATATACTGATTTAATGATCTGATACTCTTTACCTGTGACTTATGCACAATTTTTCTGTTCTTATTCTAGTCTCGCGAAGTAGTTTTTAATATTTTATTTTTATAGTTTTATTCTTTAATATTAAGCTTTTAAATAAACCAGAATACTTTTGTGATGATATTAAAAATTAGTTAGTTATATCTAGAGTAATTTAATGGATGTTATTTCAATATATCTGTATATATATACTCGTATATATATATATATATATATATATATATATATATATATATATATATATATATATATATATATATATACAGGGTGAGTCAAAAGTACTTTGACAAACTTCAGGAGGTGATTGCTGGCATTATTTTAAGGTGAAAAGTTTATATAAACAATGGTCCTTGGCGGCTTCGTTACGGAGATACAGGGTGTTGAAAAATTAAACAAAAAATAATAATTTTTACGTAGCTTCTAAACGTTTTGAGCTTGTGTTATGAAATTTGGTGGATGAGATAAGCACCTAGGACACTCATTTTAAAAGTATATCGCGTTCTTGAATTTAACCAGTGGCGTCGGTACGAAACTTTCATATAATATTTTTTGTGAAAACTATGCTACGCCACTGACTTGTTTTATTTTAACTACCATTTTGTGAGGCCTTGCTTTATTTGAAACAAAAAAAGTCTCTTGCGTTTTTTTCATACGGGGAACGGTTTAAAGGTAAATCATTATTTTATTCGGCTAAACAAATGTATTAAAAAATATTTTAAATTGATCCAAACATTCAGACATTATTAAAATAACAAATAATTTATTTAAATAAATAAGTAACAGTTATAAAATTGCCCTAAATAAGTTGTTGGAAATGTCCACCCTCAGCCAAGATGGAGGCATCTAATTTTTCAACACCCTGTATCTCCGTAACGAAGCCGCCAAGGACCATTGTTTATATGAACTTTTCGCCTTAAAATAATGCCAGCAATCACCTCCTGAAGTTTGTCAAAGTACTTTTGACTCACCCTGTATATATATATATATATATATATATATATATATATATATATATATATATATATATATATATATATATATATATATATATATATATATATATATATATATATATATATATATAAACTCACCTGCCTTATGAAGTTGTTAAAAGTACCAGTATAATGTTGCAGTAATATTATATCTTTTAGGTATCTAGTTACAACCAAGTAGTTTTTGTTTCAGATTTAATTTAGAATAAACCCTTTTTATTTTTGCTGAACTACCTATTCTTTAGTCTACAAATCAATATGTTCATCCATCCCTATCTCCACAAATATCGTATTATATAACCCAATGCCCAGACTGCACTCAAATCTAGTTTATTATAATTCAATTTCTATTTTTAAAAATCGTAAAAAAATTTGATTTTGAGTCGGGAATGTATAAATCAATAATCAATGATTTAATTGCCAATAAGGATTGAAAAAGTCCATAATTATTAATAATTCCATCAATATAATTATTGATTCCATCATGAATTATTAATTTCATCAATAATTATTAATTATATTTATCATCAATAACTATTGATCTTACTGCTCATGATAGTTTAGTTAGAAAATTTCAACAAAACAGAGCTAAAGTTGCAGGCGTCAAATAGGAGTAAAAATATACAGATGTGCGACATTTTACATCCTGAAAAAATTTCAACAAATATATTATACTAAAACTAAAGAAAAGTGACATAAGCATTTGATCTGTTTCGATCTAAATATAAATAAATTCAAGGTACATTGGATTGGATATTTATAGGTCAACAGGATTTCGTAGGCATGCTCATGATAAACGAGATTATATTATCTTGTTATATCTTGTATCAGAAATAAATAAATCAATAAGGTGCCTTTAAAACTGTTGTTTTAAAAGTTGTTACAAATTGGACCTGTCGGTTTGTACCAATTTTAAACGTGTTTTACATTATATAGGTATACACACACATAACAGGAAAACCAGCCATTCTATTTCCAATTTCTATTTCTCATTTGATATCTATTAGAAAACGTATATGGCGGTTCATGTTGACCATTGTTATGCATGCATCTATCTAATTTCGTAAGAAATAATAACAACATATAAATCTATATCATTTGTCGTGTCAAAACAACAACATAAATCTTTTCATACAGTAGGTAGTTTCTTCTTTCAGTTGTTGCAAATCACTACTACTATGCTACCAATAAAACACGTGTATTGCTGGCTGCCTAGTGTTAATTTTCAAAAGCTGAATTTATCGCGTATTACAGTGGATTATTGATTACATTACAGGCAGAGTCTGTACTGATTGACTGAATGAATGTATATTGATATTATATTTATGTAAACAAGAAATCTGTTAATTTATCTATTATTATTTTATTTATTAGTATTGTTACATTAGTTGTTATCCTCATATTATAAAAATAAATTTATTATTTCCGAATATTGTACCTGTGTTATCATTTCTATTTTTGCAACTTGTGTTATTCGTTATGATTTAGGACAAATGATAAGAAACTTAAAATAAATTACATTAATTGGAATTTTTTGATAACGAGGTGTAGACCGTGCTGTGGAACTTTTAACGTTACGTTATGTTATAAGTTTTACTTTTCCTCAGAAAAACACAGATACTATTAAAGTAATTACAAAACTATCTTAATACAGTATGATTTGATATAATTTTACTTACCCCTTTCACATTAACAATGAACAAATAGGGATACTTTTGAGTAGCACCTATGCTATTTCGAACTAGGTTAGGTTTAACCAGTTATGAAGATGATTTTGTTTATATACTGAGATCTGTCTGTTGCTAATCTTTCGATAAAGCTGTTTTTTCGACAAACTTTACTTAATTTAACTTCGAAAAAATGTTTTTTTGAAGAAAAAACAGTACCTACACGTGACAGGTCCAAAAGTGTAAATATTCTAGCATTTTTTTTATCCGTCTTCTGCTCATTGGAGCTATATACTTAGGTAAGTACAATTTTTCGAAAAACAATTTTTCAAATTTTTTAAGCACTTTTCAAAAATACATTTTTCAGAGAACATCTATTTCGAAATTAAATTTTTGCGAAAAGTACTTTTCGAATATAAATTTTCTCAAGCAACGGTTTTTGGAAAAAGTAATTTACGAGAAATTGATGTACCAAACTCAAGGAAACCTGATCAAACTCACAAAAGGTTTGTTTGTGTTTGTTCACGATCGTTTTTCGTCTTCTTTTATTTAATATTTTCCAAGCTAGTATAGTTCATATTTAGCCTAATACTATTTTCGAAAAAATACATTTTCGAAAATTACTACCTATTTTTGACAAATTATTTTTTTAAAGACATTTTTGACAAAATGTACCTTTGCAATTATGTGTTTTAGAGAATTTCATAAATCTGTTTTTAAAAGAGCATCTTTTGAAAAAGCTGTTGTGGCATTTTTAAATAAAAGCTAATTTTAAAATTGGTTTTCCAGAAAATGTTTTATAAAAATTTCGTAAATCCGGTCTCAAAGAGATGGTTGTCGAAAAAAACTATTTGGTTATTTATTTCCTCTAGTAATAAAAAAATGCGGCTTGCATTTTTTATATAACATATTCGTATTATAGATACGTTTATTCATATTTTTGTGGTATAATTTATATATTATAGACCTAACATAGGCGGCAGATGTCTGTTTTTGGTTATAATATTTTGTAGAACATGCACGAATGGTTAATATGCTACAATATTTATTTTTATAAAATGTGCTATTGAAATCCTTTTTGTACGAGGCTCTCGCCCCCCCCCCCCCTTAAATCTGCGCCTGGTAGATTCTTTCCTGATCTGTGATAAGGTTCTCTAAAGGGTATACTGATGATATTGCAGAACCCTGCATTTCTACGATACCTTTGTCTACTAAAAAGTAGAGCGATATTAGAATTATTTAGGTCGGTGGGTTCTCTACAAAGTCTCTGACCGAATTATATAAACAAAAACAAATTGGGCCAATTATAAAGAAATCAAATATTAGCATAAAAAGTAAAAGCTGCCAAAGAAATATAACCACGCAAAACAAGCATTTCTACTTCACATCGCAACGGTGTATGAAAGAACCGGTACCTGCGAGTGACGTAATGCCAATGGAAGGTTTCAAAGGGTATTGTTGAATAATCCGCTTACACATCTGCTTATTCTTATTAAATTACTTTGCATTCAAGATGAACCGTGGCGTACGGGACTTTTATATAACAGTGTTTAGAACAGCATCAGTTTTTAGACAAGTGTGTTAAGACCATAGAATAATTTGTGAGTTGCACGAAACTAGGTTATAGCAGTTTCATTGTATCAAATTTTCTAAGGTTTTATTCATGGGACTACACGTTCTTAGCGGTTTTGTTCCAGTTTTTTTTTTTTAGAAAAATATTGCTGGACTATATGTATAAGTGGGTCATCATGGACTCCACTCCTGTACAGTTGTGCATGTGTGGCCATAATCAGATTTATTTATGTTATGTTGGAACGTTTGCATTTCGTAAATTAATACATATTAAGTGATGGCCATCACGACTTTCAATGCTCAGATCTCGCTGGGCCGTTTACATCTTATTAATTTATATATTTAATTAAACTCTACGATTCAGAAACTCCACCCCCCATATTCAACAGATTTTTCTAATTGCTTCCTTAGATATCTGAAGGAATTTCTGATTTCTTCCTGGGATATTGAACGAACAGCCTGGGTAATGCTGCCTTTTAGCACCTCAATATCATTTTTGGTATTGGAGTGGCAAAACAATTCGTTTTAACGGCCCCATAAAATATATCGACCAACGTAAAATCGGGGCTCCTTGGGGGGCACAAAATTGAGCCATTTTTACCAATCTACCTTGGATCAAATCTGTGGTGAAGCCATTCTATTACTTCGCGAGCGCAATGTGCTGGACAACCATCTTGTTGAAAATACATTTTTTGGCGAAAATTTAATGGCAACGTTTCGAGTTCATCGCTAAAAATGTATCCAGCATTTCTAAGTAAGATATTCTATTGCAGGTGCTATTAAAAAAATATGGACCTATAATATGGACAGATATCGCGTACCACACGTTCACTTTTGTAAAATATTGTCTTCGCCTCATTGCTCTAAATTCGGGGTTTTCTCGGGACCAGTACCTGACATGCTGGGATGCTACAGTTCCATTAGTAGAAAACATTTATCAGAAAACATAATAAATTTATAAAAATGGATATTTACACTTAAAATTTGGTCTTCCACCCATAAACAAAAATCTAGTCATTTCGCATCTCCCTCTTCTAATGTTTGGATAAAATGGGGTTTGAATGCAAATAATTTATTTATGAATTTATTAGAATATGAGTTTTTTTCACAACCTCTAGAAGATGTTTAGCACGATTTCTAAGGGACACTACAAGAGTTTCTCTAACAGGCTGAAGAACTAAAACTGCGCCAGCATCGTTTTGGTCATATTTCTTCTCCTTCAGATTCAAAACCAAACCAGTTCTTTGGAACTTTTTTATTGTGTTGTAGATTGTCATTTCAGTTATTGGAATTCCAACAAATTTCTCGCTAAATTGTTGCATGACGTAGCGGTATGATACTTGGCCATTCCCATAACACTGGACTATAAAAATCTTTTGTTCAGTAGATAGCATTTTGATGGGAAGTATTTTAAATTAAATAATTGCTTCGTTTAATAAACACATTGACAAACATGTCCATAGGTGCCATTATTGTTTAATATGTAGGAACTAGTACTCTGGTTAAGGGTGTGAGAGAGCGGGAGAGTTGGGACTTTAAAAAATAATGTGATACAACTCGTTACTTTGTCCTTTTGGTAGAACATGATAGACAAGGTATGTTTACTCTTACGCAAAATAACGTTTTCGTATCTCGCTCCCTGCATAAAAATTTAATTTTTTTATTAAGTGAATCTTGTTTATTTTACAAGCAAAAACTCTGATTAGGAGTGCCATTTCACGTATCTTGCAAAATTTGGCCCATTTGTCCTCTTCTAAACCCCATTCGCGGACATACTGTATATAGCATATGTAAAAACAAAAAAAAACTTGTAGCAGCTTAAATCGCATAAAGATATCTCTTCTAATGACGGCAATAGTAATAAGCATAAATCGGAAATAGTGTTTACACCTAGAACTCTTTCTTTAATTATTATTAGTGACGGGTGAAAGGATCACTTGTTAGCCAATCCTACAATTTTCACTTACATATATTTATAAATAACTCTGTTATTTATAAATATGTATTGTTAACAGGCATTGACAGTATGAGTTTCAATTATCACCTTACACAAAGAACTGTTTACTCATACTAATGCTAATAAGTTAAAGTTACAGCTCTTTCAATACCAATTTTGCTTTCTTTGTTAACACCAAAGAAAATATAATGGGTTAGAAATGTTAACTCCTAAGTAAAATCCGGAAACACGAAATTTAAAACAAAAACAATAAAAGAGCACGCACCCTACCACGAGATGTCGCTCTAGCTCGTTTTCTCATGGCGGGTAGTTGAAAAGTGATATCTTTAATATATTAATTTATTTTCAAGACAGTATTTGATTGTTTTAAAGACGATTTATTGTTTTTTTTTTCCGAATCACACAATAAAATATAATGTATATAGTAAAACCAGCTATAAATTGATAATTTTACTGATTAAATTATATTTTAGAGGAAATTACCTATAAACAAACTAAAAAAACCATAATAGTATTTAACAATAATATATTGATAACTGATACTTATAAACCCTACACAGAATAAAATGTAAAAGATAACTTATATAATAAAACTACAAAGTATGTACATTTCGGCTTTATTTACCAAACAGTTATTGTTATCACATTGTTATTAAAATAATAGCTAAAAATGCAAATAAATTAAAAAAAAATTACAAGAAAAGTTAATAGATTAAACAGGAAGTAAAGAAAGGTGACATTCTCAATTAATTTTATATAAATAAAGTTGAGACTATATACCTACATATATAATACCCCTAACTAAGCTTGAAAGATAATCCCCATATTTTTGTGAATTCATGTGATCGTGCTGAAATTCATGAAGGAATGGATAACTACACAAATGTAAAACCGGTATTAAAAACATCGCCTACCAAGATTTATAAAAAAATTAGGAAGCGCATGGAAAAAAAACTGAAAAAATGAACATACAACATTGAGTTGAGGCTAAAACTACAAGTAATTTATCTGCCTCCACTGCATCCCACCATTATTTAAAACAAATATTAAATATAATTATTGTTTAAACAAACGCAGAATTCTTAAAGAATAAACAACAAAAGGAACAATTTTAAAAAAGGCTCTTTGATATTTTTTTGTGAATTTTGACCTGCTGAACATGATGGCGCAATTAGAATTACCGGATGCTTCCGGGAAAACCTTTTTCTTTAGTATCAAGTAAATTCTAATCACATCACGTTGCTTTTGTATATGTATAATGTACTGGAAAAGAATTGTAACTAATTAGAAACGTAAGGTTTAGTTGTAAATATTAATATGTGAAATAATAAAGAATTTTGAAAGTACAACATCACGTTGTTCAGCAGGGCAAAATCAATTATAAATAATGTGACTATATTATAAAGCCTTTATATTCTGTTTCCTTAAAGTTCTTGTATCACAGGTCATTTTAGGGTATCGCAGGTCATATTAGGGTATCACAGATCACATTCGGGTATCACAGGGCACATTATAGTATTACCGGTCACATTCTGGAATCCTATGGTCACGTTTGGCAATATTTGGTCCAATCGGAATTGAAATGTCTTGTAGAGGCTATCTGTTCTGGACTTTATATTCAGACAGTGAATGCTCGCGAAGTTTATGCAAGAGAAAAGAAAATGATTAGTAAAATACCTATCATTTCAACTTACTGGATTTGAATTTTTAACCTTTATAGAGAGGTAAAGGCCATACACTAAAAATCAAGGCAGATAAGTGATAAAAATAAAAACTCACGTCATTAAAATGGCTTTAAACTTTTTCTTGGTTGTTTTGACCTTAATATTCCAATCTTTGTGTCCATAGACAGACCATCAGAATATAGATTTTTAAAAGTATTATCCTAAAAAGCAAACGAAAAAGGTAAATACAAAATATTATTAACAATACAAAACCAGCCAACCTTGAAAGGTCATAAAACAAAATATATAAAAAAGCACACATGCTATTCTCTCAACTAAAGAAATTCTTACTTTCCCTACCTATTATTATTATGAACATTAAAAACCAATAACTTCACCGGTACATAAAATATTATAACTTTGTTTGCAAAGAAATCTATCAGGCATAAATAACGGATATTTAGAAAAAACATACGTAACGTACATACATATGTACCTGTGTGATGAAATCCTAAAACCATCCTAAAGTTTGCAACAGTTGCAGAAAATTACAAAAAAAAAAAAAATGAGGAATGAAATAATTAATTGTTTAAAAATATAAAATAATTATTGAGTCACCACGCCCGGCAAAATTTGACAAACGTTTAACGTCAACTGTACTAGGTACTAATAGCCACCCATGTATAATTTATTAAAAATAAGTTAATATTTTTATTCTTTTAACATTCTATGTTTCTGCCTCTTTCTTTTCGTTTCTAACGGTTCAGATTATGAAGGTTTTCCCTTTTCTCTTTGTCTGTATATCTATTTTTTCTATCACATACCTGTTTTGCTATTGCAAAAATACCTACCTGTTTTTATTGCATTTATTCCTCTGATACCTTTATGTTATCTCGTCTTTGTCCATGTATCCATCAACTGGAATTTCATCAGAGACGCGTCGCGTCGGTCGCTTCGAATGTTGTGTTGTGACTCATGGGGACCAGTTGACAAGTCACCTATCTATCGACGTACTTACTTTTAGACAGAGATTCGTTGTAAAATAAGATGATTAAAATTGTGATAATAAAGTTTTAAATGTCACCTTCACTAGGTATGAATCTCGGAACTTCTCTGCCTGTTAAAAAATCTCCTCTACAGGGTGTCTAAAATAGGTGATGCCACTATTGCTATCTCCGAAATGGTAAAAGATACGAGGTCGGTTAAATTAGAGAAAATGTGCCATTTTTAGTCCCTATTCATATTCCGTTTACGGGGTTGCCAAGTTCTCTATAGTTTCTTATCTACAGGGGATTCTGAAATATCTCGAAAACTATTAAAGTTAGAAAAAAGTTGTTTTTACAGAAATCACACGATCTTTTACCTTCTCTAAAGTAACGTTATTGTTTTGTTTATACCGTTTGATTTTATTGAGTTACTGATACTAACTTTTTTTTTCAAATATGGACCTGGATTTTTTGCTGCATTTTTTGAAAGAATATTTCATACCCTTTACAACTTGTATCACTTGATTATGGTTTTCGACGTTTTGATCAGGAATAACATCATCAGGATTTTCTATCGATACGGACCTGGGATTTTCCATGTTAAGGCACAATTTCACAACCTATCGCCGTGTTTTAAATTATTCAACTGATTAATTTTAAACTATGTTCATGATTACTAACCAGAACCCTTTGGTCATTAAAGCTTGTCAAATTGCACTTAAGCCAATGAGCTATTGAGAGCAAATTTTAGCAGACTCAGATCAGATATTCAGCGGCCTTTATTAACAGCACCTAACTAGTGGATACGTTTACCACATATTGTAAAAGGCACCCTTGATGATACGTCTTCATTATTTACGTTTTTAATATTTTCATATCCAAAAATCACCTTTCAGTTTAAAAAATAATAATAAATAATCCTATTTTACCTAATAGTTTCATTTCTGCTTCAACTCCTTCTGCTGGTACAGTTGAATTACTATTTACTGGCTTTGAAAACAAACCATATTTTCTCAAATTAAAGACCTTTATCTGTATTCTAGCATAAAACCATTGTCATATTTACTGGGTTCGGATTATAAGGAATTCGAATCTAAAATCCGTTTTCTACTTTATTTTCTGACGTTGCGTTAAATTATAAGTATAACATATGGACGGGCGGACGAACAGGTTGATGGACGCGATTGGACTGACTACACGAAGCCAATACCGCCTCAAAGAATTAATTATTAGGATTTGTTATAATTAAAACTAAGCTTATGCTTTTTTCAAGCGTTGGACCAATTTTACAACGTTGAGGATCCTGGCTAGTAATCATGATTATAATTACAATTTACCAGTTAAAACAATTTAACGCATAGTTACTGATTCTGACCTAATTGTCGCCATAATAGGTCGTAAAATGGCGCATTCACTTGAAAAATGCCAGGTCCGTACTGGTAGAATATTCTGATGATGCTTTTCTTCACCAAAACGTCGAAAAACATAATCAAGCGATAAACAGTTGTAAAGGGTATGAAATAGTCTTTCAACAAATGCAGCAAAAAGTCCAGGTCCGTATTTGAAAAAAACAAGTCAGTCTCAGTAAATCAATAAAAACAAATGGTATAAACAAAACAATAAAGTTGCCTTAAAGGTAAAAAATCGTGTGATTTTTGTTAAAACAACTTTTTTCTAACTATAATAGTTTTCGAGATATTTAATAAATAAATTTTTGACTATTTTAAAAAAATCCTCTGCAGGTAAGAAAGTATAGAGAATTTGGCAACTCCGTAAACGGAATATAAATGTGGAGTAAAAATAGCACATTTTCTCCAATTTAACCGACCTTGCATCTTTCACCGTTTCGGAGATAGCAATAGTGGTATCACCTATTTTAGACACCCTGTATATTAAATTCCCTCGTTTTCTTATAGATTTTAATCCAACGTTTCGGTTGCTAAAAGTTTCAAAGAAAACCGGGTTAGTACGTCGATGAACGAACCTCGCATTTCTCTATCTATTTCAAAGCGAAGCCAGTCCGTTTGCCGACAATCAAGGTCCGCCTGAAAGCCACAGGTTGATCCTGCTGAACTCTCGCGCGCTCTGCAGGAAAGTTTTCATTCAAGTCGCGCTTGTCTTCGGGTCAGTACGTACGTTTCAGGACCCTTTCAGGACCTTTCAGGACCTGCTTGTTGCGTGTTCGTGGCGAGGATACAGCGTGATGATGTTGTGCCCGATTCTTGTTTGTGGCAACGTATAGCGTTGTTGTCTTTGTAACGTTTTGCTATCTCATTATAACTGTTGTTGTTGATTGGTCAGTGGTTTGAAATACTTTCATTCTCTTTGTGTGTTTGTGACCGGTAATGTTGGTAAAAGCATCGTAGTACTGATGTAAGTAAACAAATTGCTTTTGTTTTGATGTCACGTTTTCAAAGGGTTTTTAACACGTACTTAAGTATACCATACTTAGGCGATGAGTAATAACATATTAACGAATATTTAAGCCATGAATTGGAAACCAACCTCCGGATTGACTCAAAAGGCTTAAGATTTGGTCAGTTAGGTTTCACAAGTTTTTGTCCTGTCATTGTTAATTACACTAAATACTAGAGATTCCTAGGAAATTTGTTGGTTTAAAAATGATTTTTATCCCTGATCCTATTTTAAAAAACTCGTTACTAACATGAATTTAGTATTATTATTGGGAGTAATACATACTTAAATTGTATAACTCAAAAATAAGTAAAATTTTAGAGAAAATCCTGACTAGGAATTTTTTTTGTTTAACAAATCCAGTTGACTAACGGGGAAAAAGAAGTGATTTAAAGATGACTAACATTAATACCATAACAGTAGTTGCTATTTTATTTCAGGGAATTCCATTTTTGTTTTTCAATAATATTACCGATATGGCAAGATTGACATACAAAAAAAAAGAAGTAAGGAAAACTGGTGGTATGCTTATGTACTGACTTCAGTTTAGTTTATCCATAAAATTAGAAACTGACTGACTGATCAACGCACAGCCCACACCGCTGGGTCTAGAAACTTGACATTTTGCACAAAGGTTTCTTATATAACGTAGGCATCTACTAAGGAAGGGTTTTTCAAAATTTCACCCCTAAGGGGATAAAACAGGGGTTCAAACTTTATATGGAGAAAAAATATTAGATGGTCCTAGTAACTGGAAACTTCGTAGAAGTACTCTAAAAAATAACGGCCAGATTCTCCAACGCTAGTCCGGTCTAATTTCACAACCAAAAGTGTTAAACCGAGTTTTACACTGACAAGTGTAAGAGTAAGACAACTAAGTTTTATACTAGGAATTTGTTTCGGAGTTTTTTCGAAAATTTATAAAGAAAAGGGCAATTCTAGTACGTATTTTCGATAATAATAGAACTAAATTCATTCTAGCAACCCGTTTCAAAATGAAAATCGTTTGGAAACCAAGCAAATCGCTGAAATATCAAAATAGTTCATACGTTTTTGATGACGACTTATTAACAATGACAGGACAGAAACCTGTCAAAACATAATTGATCAACTAGAAAATCTTAGTTTAAAGCAGTACTAAATCTTAAACCTTCTTAGTGAATCTGAACGTTAATGTTTAAATACGTGTTTTACAATTTTTAATAAATCAACCCCTAAGGGGGTGAAATTGTAGTTCAAAGTTTATAATGGAGTAAGATTGTTATACAGCGGACGAAGTCGCGGGTGGAAGCTAGTCCTTCCATTAAAAATGTAAAGAAATGTTTGGTACATGAAATGAGATCCTTAAATCAAGATAGTGTTGTATCACTGAATGTTTGATGTCTTCTTTCATTTGCTTACAACAACCTCCATTTTCTCGCTTTTTAAAGTCTGTGGTTGATCTGTATCTCTTCTGCAGGTATTCCCTCGGCTTCTGCAAGTTTTCCGTGCCTCCTTAAAGCTTCTATCCCCTCTTCTTCTAAGCATCTGCCCTTCAAAAGCTATATACAATGATTTCGTCTCATCGTCAGTACCCTTAGAGCTACTCCAGAAATGCCATCTGGTTACCCCACAAGGCTTGAAATAGAAAGACATTATAGAGGGGTTAACAAACCAATGGTGCAGCTTAATCGCTAGTACCCCTACACTAAAGGGATTTTAGGGACACTCCGGTTACGGGGCAGTGTTAAGTTATGAAGCCAATATGCTGACTGTACCAGACAAAAGAATCAAATCAATACTAATAGCTAAATATATAACAATACATACGTACATAGTTGCTTCATTAAGGGGCAATGAACTGTTTACACTTCTAGCATTTTTATCATATTTACTGGTGGAGATGATGAGATCATATTAAAATCTTGCGCAGTTATTATTAAATCATTATTTATTTTTGATCTAGCGGTTTCAGTACTTTTTACCATTAGAAGCCTGGTTAGAGTATTCTTCTGTGAGAGTCGCATTTATAAAAAAAGCATACAAAGCGAGAAGCAAGCTGTGTCATATTGACAATATGTTTACGCTTTTCAGTTCACATCCCCGCCACCACGATTCTTCACAATAAGCTTATTGTAAATTTCAAAAGTTTTGTTTTATTTGATTTCCATTTATATTTGTTTACCAAACCCTCAATCCGTCCCAAATAATCAAATTGGCAAACTTATCTGGAAACCTAATAATTGTAAATGTTCTTCTCTCCTCTGCGTTGTTATTTTCGCAGGATCCTGTTGCGTAGTATCAGGATAACTGATGGAACAGCGTGAAAGTGTGTCGGCGTTTGTTTTCGTGGTTGTGTTGTTCTTGGATCCCTTTTAATTAGATTTTTTATGCTTACAATTGTATAAGCTGTGCTTATATAAGGAAATCAGAGATTGAAGCATATTTTTGATAGAAATGGCTCGATTTGTGTATATAATTTAAATCATGGGTGGGAACTATGATCTAAGTAATCCGATGGGCGCTGGTGATTTATCGTTCTCTGTTAGAAACTAGATTTGACTACATTCTAAGTATGTTTAACCATTTTTAAGAATATAAAGTTGTTCATTACTCACTAGCGAGTTATGACTCATCTCATAACTCACAGTGAGATATCCATAATTCACTACTGGGTTATTTTACAAGAAACTCAGATGTTTAGTTTTTTAAGGCATTTTTATTATAAAACGTTATTTGACAACAGTAATGTCGCCTTCGGCAATGGAGCGCCGAAGAGAGACGCAAGCTAAACTTTGGTTGTGGTAATCTTAAAAATTATGCAAGAACACTGGGAGTTTTTGCCAATTTTTTGAGGCCAACCCACTAGTGTGTGCATTTTCCTTTTTGATGATAAAAAATCTTTGGTTTTGCACATTTTGTGGCCTTAATCAAACCTAACTGCAAATTACGCGCGAATTTCGAAATTTGTAAAACGTGATCCCATTGGATGTGTCGTCAAAAGTGTTATAATAAGTACATGGCGAATTCCAGTATTGTAGGGTCGTCGAAAAATCAATAAAAATGGCATTTAATGCGTAACTCATCCAATGAAATATCCCTGCACTTAAAGTAGAAGGTTTCTAAAATCTTGTTCATGTATAGTTCAACCCGACATCGATCCAGGAACCTTCCAATCTTGCAACAAAAACTGGCATTTTTGTGAAATTTTGACACGCTATATTTTAGTAACTTCGACGTAAATAAACTGCAATTCTTTGTTTTCATGGCAATCAGTGATCGAAAATTCGAAAATTTAAAAGTTTCAAATTTTGCATGTCCCCGATGCAAACAAACCTATTTATTTTTGTAACTTAAACGAAAAAATAAGCGATTTAAATTAGTGGGAGGTATTCTTATATAATTAAGGGATAAAATAAATCCAAAAAGGATCACTAAATGGAAAAAATAGTATAGAGATATGTCGGTTAAAAGAATTTGTTGGAAAAAATCAGGAAAAGTCAGTTTCTACCCCTTAAATACGCTCCTGGACGATCCATTCTATTTTCATTTTAAAGTCTGATTATCCCTTTATAAGGTAGCGTTGAAAAATTGGAAAAAAATTAAAAAGAAAAAGCTACGGAGTGATTTAAAGGTACCGATGTCGAATGCAAAAGAAGTCAAAAAATAGAAATTTCATCGGCGATTGCTCTTTTCCTATAAAGAATGAAGAAACTAAAAAATATTGATATCATGAATTTCGACGAGCTCTTTTCGATGACGTATTTTGGATTTTAATTTGAATGCATTTTGGCCCAAAAAAAAACAACGTGAAAAATTTAGGTCAAAAATCCAAATTTCCAGTTTTTCCAAATATATCCATTTTCCAGTGGTTTTAGGGTTAGGTAAATGTATTGTAAAAAAAGAATTTGAGATTTTAAAGTTTTACTTATCAATCTGTTTTTCGATCTGACATTTCTTTTTTGGGTTATTGTTATTACACAGTTACACATAGATGGTTGATCAATTATTATGAAATTATTTTCAGTGTAAAAGTCAAACCAACATTTCTGGCATGTGCATAAAACTTTTGCGATGATTGGTAAGGTTTATTTTGTTTTTTGAAGTTCTGCAGAAAAACTTTAAAATTTAAAAAATCTAGTTCTTCTTGGTCTGTACCGACCTCATTCGCATGGCACTTTTTTTTATTCGAGCAGTCTACATAGTACTTCAAGCCTACATATGTACATACTAACGTACCGTGAGCGTTTGAAAAGAAGGAAAATATAATCTATTGACACGGAATTAAAAGGATTGGAGATTGGGAGGGAACGGGAAAACATCTGCAGGCAATTTGTTCCACTAGCTGAAGACCCTAGGTATGAATGAGCGAGAGAAGTGGGATGTTCTAGATTATTGTAGCTGGAATTGTAAAGGGATTGTGGGGACTGGGCCATTCATGAGTAGAATGGCTCTCTTTTGGATAAAGTCAAGGATGTTAAGTGTTGAAGGCGATGCCGCTCCCCAGATATGAGTACTCCAGGTTAGATATTATTTGGAAAACATATGTTGAAAGGGGAGAGGTATTATTGGAAAGAAAAAACCAAGCTTTTTATCTGCTGATGTGACTATTAAAGTAATATGTTTCTGCCAGCTGAGATCGTGTTCGAAAGCGACGCCAACTAGATTGGATTCTTTGTTTGTGGGCTTTGCCATTCATGTGGATGGGATAAATGTTGCTAGATTTTTTGCGTGACAGGGAGCAAGACTGTGTTTTGGAGGCATTGAACTAAACCAGGTTTTCGACATCCCAGTCTAATATTACTTAATTGAAGATCTTCAGAAAGCGATCTTCATCTATTATCCAGCTCTTGATTCTAGACTTGTCTGGAAAAATGAATGTTGGAGTGAAGAGTACTATCGGCAGCGTTACTTGACTTAATGGAATCAAGCTTAGCTTGCTGCCAGTCCCCATCGGAAAAGAAGAATCATCTTCGTATTTTTAAGAAAAATAGGGCCTTGGTACTAGAATAATGTTTTAATGCCAATCAAGTGCAATACGAACTGAAACGTTACAGCTCTCTTTAAAAAATATTGCAAATTAATTAATATATTATAAAATATGAACATAAAACCGTTACAGCATTGAACGGTGTCAGACAGAGCATATTTAAAAAACAATAGTAATAGTTGAGAACCATGAAACACACGTGACGCTTGCGTTAACGATTTTTTGTTTAAGTAAACGGTTAGTAATGCAAATGAAAAATGCAAATTTTGAAGGTCGAAGAAAAAGGATTTCTGTCACTCGGAGATAGAATTTATACAGTTGCGTATTCTGACCTAACACAAATAATAAATTAATCGGATAATTTTAAAATCGGTGCTATTTCGAGCTAGCAACAACAGATTGTGGTTCAGAAACAAGTGGTGCATACCAGGGTTTATTAGTTGTATATTTATTATTTATCCATCCATATAAAGGGTGTCCCAGTAGGTACTTCGAGGTTTACTTTCTTAAAAATTCGGTCAAGTGCAACAATTAGTGTTCCGTGCCATCAACCGAACCTGAACAAACCTCGGCCTCCCGATCTCCGCCTATCTGCCTCGCTACCCACCGCCGACGGCACCGACGCCGTATCACATCGCATATGCGCGGAGCTGAGAGGGGAGCGTTTCCACTTAACCAAATTAAAAATTTAGAAAAACGTTTAAGGTCAAAAGATGTTCCTTACATCGTGAGAAATATTTTTTGTCGAATTTTTTTTTCTTTAAAACCAATGGTTCAGCAGTTGTAAGGAAATAAACAACTAAATTGTTAATAACCATTGGTCGCGCTAGAATTTTCCAATCCTGATAATTTTGGCTCAATATACACCTAATTCTCAATGTTTATGATTTTTTCCAGATTTTTCTAAGCGATCCTTTTGGTGATAAGGGGACAGCAATTTTTAAGCGTTTTTCCCGAAAAATGTTTAACAAACAAAAAATACATCATATATTTTGTTAAATTCGTGCTTCAATAAGCTTTCGTTTGACACCCTACATCAGAGGTTCTCAACATTTTCTGGGCCACCACCCCCTTTACAAAAATAAATCCAAATCTGCCATAATAGTTATACCAAATATTAAAATATTGTTACACATTATCTATATTTGATCTATCTATTAAGAATCGCAAAGAGGAAATTAGAAGACCATCAAAAGTAGAAAATTGTTTATTAAAAATTTAAAAATTAACATAAAAATAGTAATAAAAAAATTACTGAGATGATTGAGGCTGGTGGAGTTTTATCAATTTGTTATTGTCGGGTTCCAATTTTATCAACAATATCAACATCAGTCGCAAATCGCCACGCTCAGTGTGTTGCAGTCTGTTCCTTTTCTTAGAAAGTAAATTTGCTAGTGCACTGAACCCACGCTCAGCCAAATACGATGAAGGAAATGCAATTAAAAATTTCTGTACTATTTCCCACAATCCAGGGTAGAGTGCTGGTATTCATATTTGAAGCAAGAACTCTTGGTATCCATTTATGAATTTTACTTTTAGTTCTTCGTTAGTTGTGTGTTCTACAAGTTACTCTTCTAAGATAATTCTGCTGTATCTGCATTTACGAAAGGATCTAAAACCCAACTCGGTATATAACATCCTGGAATCGCTGCTTAAAATCAGCATGACGAACGCCCAAGTGTTGGCAGTAAGTGATAAAATCTTCCTGTTTTGCAGAGATTGCTGATAATGTGAGAAAGTGGCTGTATTCACCTCTACTTTAATTTCGTTCGAAGAGAAGAACTTTCCCCACAAAAGCAGCTGTAACATTTTTTGTTTTAATTAAATTCAACTCATCACCTTGCAATTGTAAATTTACTTCGTTAAATATTTTAAACAGGTCTGTCAAATAAGCTATTTCATTTTTGGATGTCATCAGGTTTGCGCGCAGTTTTTCATCTCTGTTTTCAAGGAAATCTAGTACTGCGAGTCAAATAGATTGTAAAAACGATTCAGACAAGTACATTTTGAGAGCCAACGAACTTCTGTGTGCATCAGCAAGCGATAATAATCGTCATCATTTTCAGTAAAAAGTTGGCCAATTAGTCTGTCACTCAATGAATTACTTGTAATCTTATTGACTGCTCTAATAACGTAATTAATCGACGTATGCAGACGTTCATTCAGATTTTTTGCAACCAAATTCTGACGATGAATAATACAATATACAGGGAGTACATTTGGTTCTGCTTGTTTCAAATGCGCTATGAAACCCTTATGACGCCCTTTCATTGCGGGAGCACCATCAGTAGCAGCTGACAAAATATTACGAGAAGGAATTTCTTTCTCTTGAAAAAACTTGTTCATGGTATTAAATATCGATTCTCTCTTAGTATCGGTTTCCAATTTTTTAGAAAATAATAACTCTTGACAAATTTTTTCTTCTTTTATAAATCGTACGTATGATAAGAGTAGTGCTTCGTTATTTGGTAGAATTCATACATCGAGTTGGATGGAAAATTTCTTCAAGTCTTCAAGTAATCGCATAGTGTTTGTAACTGTGGATATCTTACTAATAACCTCAATTATTCTTCGTTTTCCGGCTCTAACTATAAAACCCATGTTTTTAGTTTTATTGGGAATGATAGTATAAAATTTATGAAATTTCCGAACTCAGCTGAATCGTTATAGAACAACTTCTTTTTCGGTATAAGATGGCATAGAAAAGAAAATTATTTTTCTTTGTCTTTCATTTCTATATCTGTTTCATAGCCGCAGCTCTTCTGCAGATATTTTTACGGACTCTTCTTGGGAGAAATAACCTCTGTCATTTCCCTTTTAAATATTTCTAATAGAACAACATGGAGCGCGTCATATGTGCATTCCTTTACTGCCCAGCCACAGGTCCAGCTACAAAACCCTAAGAATCCCACTTCTCCCGCTCACTCATACCTATATTCGCCAGATTATGCAACAAACCGCCTGCAGAAGTTTTTTCTTCCTCTCGTAACCTTCAATTCTCTAAATTCATTATCAGTAGTTGACATTTTCCTTTTATTCAGACGCCCACGGTATGTTAGACTTAAAATCTACGTGGGCTCCCCTACATAAAAAATCCTTTTAGTTTACTCAAGTTTGTTTCAGTCTTTCGTCTTAAAGGTCAAATGCACATAAAAAATTTAGAGAATTTTCCGTTGATTGTCTTAAAATTAGTTCTCTTGTTGCTATACATTTCTCGCGAAGATGATGGAGCATTTCATTTCATTTAACCCGCCCAGCTTGTATTTCCACGAAATATCCCGTTACTGGAGAGTGATACATTTTTCATATTTTCTATGTTACCCTGAAAATATATGTGTCATATTTAGAGCTGCATGCTTTACAATAAGGAAAATGGCCTAACATGTCCAGATTTCTCTAAAATTCTTGTGCTTTCTTTAGTATGTCGATACTTGAAGGATCGAATGCAAGATGGGCTTAATTTTCCTGACTTTAATAGTAGTAATGATATAATGTTTGTGTATAATTTAAATTAATGTACGATATTCAGAAGTCCGTATGCAAGCATGCCAACTCCAAAAAAAATTACCAGTAGACAATTTTATTATCAAATTGATACATATACATACACATACGCAAATGATATTAAAAATCTTTTTTATAGTGGAACGAGATGTTGTTATATTCCTATTAATACTACGTCTTTGTGCGAAAAAATAAATATTTATAGCAACAAGAAATAAACACAGTTCGCAAAAAATGTGTTTTGCGCTAGGAATTTTATCATATTTTTGGAATCTTAAGAGCCTTTCATCACATCGATTTAACTACGTGTGTGCTCAAGTTATTTGCTACAGTTTGCGATTATAAGGTTAGTTGAACACATCTCTCTATCTATGTCTGTCCGATAGTTATAATGGCGATAAATCTATCCACTTCAATGTCCTCTGCCTCAACGGCCGTATGACTTTAACGTCCGTAAGACCAAGTCCTGTTCATTCTTGCACAAAAATCCAGAAATACTGTTCTTTCTCTTCCCATAAATGGCCCAGTGTAACAAAATGAAGAATGACGAGTTCATTCTTTTCGAGCATGATCTCAGTTGGCACATCAGTTGCTACAAATTTTGAAAATCTCTCTTAAGGGCTAGATAATACTGACTTCCTCTTCCACTATATATAAACAGCCGCCTCTTGTTGCTGTATTTGTCGATGGTTTCTATAGAGGAATTTAAAGGCTGAACTATAATAGATAACGAAGAAAGGAGTGGAATATGATGTTTAAGAAGAGTCTGTCGTGGCAGACGATCACTTATCTAATTTCCATCCTGGCACCAACCCTATTTCTTCTTCACATTAATGACCTGCTCTCTTGGACTACCAACCCCCACAGTTACTGTATTTTCCAAATAAGACCAAATAATAGTACGGTTCTCACATCTGGGCAGCGGCATCACCTTCGACACTTAACATCCTCGATTCTATCCAAAAGAGAGCCAGTCAACTCATCAATGACCCAGTCCTTATCGCAGCGCTGTTCGGGATTTATTCCTTTTCTACCGATACTTCCACGGATTCTGCAACTTCCAATTTTTACATTTCCCTTCTCTTCAGACGCCCACGGTACGTTAGTACTTAGGCTTGACGTCTACGTGGATTATCTCCGATAAAAAAAAGAATGATGAACGTTTGCTGGATGAATAACGTTACCAGTGAAGATATACTAAATTATATCCAAGAGAAAAGTTTCATAGAACATCACAAGAAGAGCAGACACAGAGTTGTCGTACTTTTAGATATAAAAAACATAAATCTCGAAGCAAGACTAGGAATGCTTGGGTTTTAAAGTTTTAAAGTATGAAATTCAAGATCTTGTTTTTCGTTCCAGTAAGTTGCATAAAAAAGAAACTTTTATATGCAGGGAAATTATTTAATTAGAAAACGGTAATTACACGGCAACTCATTATATCAGCTTGTTAGTCAAGGAATTAGAATAAATTTAGTTTTATTGGTTTATTACAATAATGTTACGTGGAAACTTAACCGTTATATTAAGTGTGGAACCAGAGATAATTTTATTAGTTTGGTACAATAATGGTGCGCAGAAAATTATCAATTATTCAGTGTATAATTTGTTAAATGATATGTGATTTACTTAAGTTGATTCTCAAGACATAGCTTTTGATATAGGTAATAATTTTCGAGAAGAAAGAAAAACTAAGTAAAGCAGTAAAACAGAAGTGCGAAAAAAATATATATAATTTTTTGCCATACACAAAAGAAAAACATGGTATTTTAAAAATACATATTTATTGAGAACAACTTAACGTGTTACAATTTTATTAAAAACATAATTATTATAATATATGTGATTATAATCTGACTTGTAGATGGCGTTGTCCCCATAACAGAATTTTTCTTATTTTCTTGAATTTATATTTTTTGATCATTGTTTACATTTTCACCTCTTATTTTCTTGATAATTTTTTTGTGATGTTCTTTGTCAAGTTGTCAATAGGGTCTAATGCAGCTTGTTGATGAGTGCCCCATAATTTTTATAAGTTCTCCTTCTTGTACTCCATTTTTGGTTAGCTCTGAGACCGCTGAAGCACGGAGGGAATGGTTGGTAATTTTTTTATTTTCAATGTTCAGACCGACCATTTTTGCAGTGTTTTTGGTCCATTTTCCAAAAGTATTTTTTCTAATTGGGGTGTTTTTGTACCAATTTTTACTTATTGGCAAGTAAGTTGTAAGATTCCCTTACAATGTTAGGAAGTTACAGGCAAGCTACTAAAATCGTGTTAAAAAAGGACCAGTAATTAGAGATGAAGACGATATATACATCCTCGCCTAGCAGAAAATACAAAGAATTTAGAAGGAACTGCATCACAAGGTGATAATGACTTTCAAGAGCAAGATGACAATAAATAAGTGTCTGATACTGGAGCAGCTTTAAACTTTCACTTATAAAAAAAAAACGTGAATGAAAAAATCTATTCAATGGTCTAAATATCATCACATTGTTAAGAAGGTTTATATTTTGGGCATTCAACTAACAGTTTAGACGTCTTGCCTTGATTACATTAGAGCAATTTATTTTTGCGTAAAAAAACATCGGTCGGCAACATTATAATATTTTTAGATTTACCTAAATCAAGCAGCTCCTCCGAAAACAATTTAAATACGGGCATGACATCAAAAAATATACATTTCACACATTCCTGTTAGTTGCATTCTTTCAGAGATGTACAGGGTGTAAAACGATTATTGATTTCCTGTTTTCGATTAATCAGTGTTTTGTTGGACTGACAGTATTATTGATCGTGTGAGGGCTAGACTGACGTTATCCTGTCGGCATTTTACTTTTCGCAACGAAGGTATAAGATTTATAATACCAGCGGGCATAAAATTTAATAAAAACTACACTTTTACCGAATAAAATCCAAATCTGACTTCGTCTGTGTATAGCACAGGACTTCATTCTTGCTACCTCCAGTGTTGATGTTCTTACGCCTACTAGAGTCTTCAAGCGCGACTGCCTCTTCTTAATGGAGGAACACGGAGTAGCCTAAAAGCATTGAGGTCATACTCATGCAGCCTATTTCGCACAGGTTGTTTGCTTGGGTTTGTTTGGGAAATGGGAATGTTAAGATGGATGCGCGTGCTAACAAGGATAGATAAGGAGGCCAAGATGTTACAGGCATTTGATTAAAAGGGCTAATAATTATGTCGGCAGTGACAATGGAAGTATATGGAGGAAGAGGTGGGGTAAGAATAAAGCAGAGATGTGTGGATGGAACCAAGAATGGTTTAAGGGAAAAAAATTAACAGGAAAGGAAATTCAGGACCGGATGTTGTAAAGATTATTAACAAAAAACGTCGACCCCCCCCACATAGGGTTGGGAATAGATGGAATCGAAGAAGATATAATACAATATTACAAAGAAGATTTCTTTATAATTTTGCATATAGAACATGGCGAGTTCAAATGTATTTTTTGATTTTATTCTTAAAAAAAAGCTTGTTGGACTGGTAAGGTAACACAATAGCAAAATGCCCACCAGACAACATCCAAAAAAACCTCAGCACTATCTCGTGACGGTAATTCACATAAAACTAACAATATTTTATTACAAAATTACGTTAATTTGTGCAATATGTAACTATATAAGTCTGTGAATGGTACCTAAAATATACATTGTGAAGTGAAAATCATTGTTCAAATATTGCTTTAATTAGGCCAGATTAAATAAAATATGTGTAACTAAAAAAAAAACGGTTTAGTAAAGTTACATTCCAGGTACTCTATCATGTTTATAGCTGATATAAACATAAACATATATTTTTAAGAATAAATGATAATAATGTAGTCTTTAGCGATGAAGTGACGTGATGATAACAAATTTTGACTAATCATTTGCAGGTATTAAGTTTACATGTCTCGAAACCTTTTGCAACGTCACAATATATACACAGGGTGTCTAAATTAGGTGATACCACTATTGCTATCTCCGAAACGGTAAAAGATACGAGGTCGGTTAAATTAGAGAAATTGTGCCATTTTTAGTGCCTATTCATATTTCGTTTATGGAGTTCCAAATTCTCTATAGTTTCTTATCTACAGGGGATTTTTTAAAAATAGGCAAAAATATATATTATAGGAAAATAGTTAGAGAAAAATTGTTTTAACAAAATCACACGATTTCTTACCTTCTGTAAAGTTATGTTAGTGTTTTGTTTATACCATTTGTTTTTATTGAGTTACTGATACTAACTTATTGTTTTCAAATACGGATCTGGACTTTTTGCTCCATTTTTTGAAAGAATACTTTATACCCTTTACAACTGTATATAACTTGAAAATATTTTCCGACTTCATCAGGATTTTTTGACAATACGGACCTGGGATCTTCCATGTTAAGGCACAATTCACAACCTATCGCTATGGTTTGTGGTTGTTGTGATTGTGAAATGGCGCATTTACTTGAAAAATGCCAGGTCCGTACTGGTAGAATATCCTGATGATGCTATTCTTCACCAAAACGTCGAAAAACATAATCTAGTGATACACAGGTAAAGGGTAAAAATTATTCTTTCATAATATGCAGCAAAAAGTCCAGTTCCGTATTTGAAAAAAACAAATTAGTATAAATGATATAAACAAAACAATAAAGTTACTTTAGAGAACGCAAACAATCGTGTGATTTTTGTTAAAACAATTTTTTTCTAACTATAATGGTTTTCGAGATATTTAAGAATTAAATTTTTGCCTATTTTTTAAAAATCCCCTGCAGACAAGAAACTATAGAGAATTTGGCAACTTTGTAAACGAGATATGAGTAGGGACTAAAATTGGTACATTTTCTGTAATTTAACCGACCTCGTATCTTTACATAATATATGCTTTATACATTTACTGCAATTTCGAACAGATTCAAAGATGGCTTGATAAAAACGGTGCAATATTGTTACCAACTCGACGGAACAAGTTATTTTTGGGAGAATCAATATTTTACAGTCCTACGATTTAATAATTTTGCATATACACTATATATATATATATATATATAGGTTACATCATAAAATATTGAAAACTTTCACTTCGAATTATATGTATTTAGTTTGTTGACTAAGAATACACCCAATAATAATATAAATTAATCACTAAGAATTCGGAATATTTCAATATATTAAACATTTTTGAATGTGACCGAGGATGATTCGAAATGGCGGTTTTAACCATGACCTAATCACTAATCAGTAGGCGTTGTTTAGGTTTCTTCAGGTTTCATTACTGTCAAATGCTCTTCGTAAGTCCGCCAATACACCAAACGAACAATCCACGCCCTAAATACTGCTGCTCCGGAAGAAACAATCGAAATCATGGCATACTTTAAATGTTTTTTTCTACACTATTAACGTGAATAATTGACTGGTCGTTCTATAGCAGGTTGAAACTGAATATTAAAACGTAATCATCGTTTTCTGCACGGTTTGATGAGTTACCGTGTTACTTCTCGAGTTCAGTCAGTTCTTTCGCGATCTGTGCAAACAGTCGTATGTTTTTTTAAAGGAAAATTTATGTTTTACGGTTGGAGCTTAGTGAGAATGTGGAATTATATGGGATTTTACAGTTTTTCCAGTAACAGAGAGGGTAGGCAGTCGTTTTAATAAATTTCTGGGTTGTGCAAAGTCGAAATAGGTATGTAGGGTAATGCAAAACTCTACAGATGCAAGATCAGGTGATTCTTTGGTCAGAAACAAGTAAAAATGTTCCCAATAACTTAAATTTTATTTCAATTAATAATACAAATTGCCATCCAAGCTGTATATTTGGATATTTAAAAAAAGCGATGCAGAAAAGTAGTGATATGTTAATTCTTATTTTAATGAACTGACAGGTAAACACATTCTCGGTTTTAAAAATAAATGGATTACTTATAGCTCGAATCAAAACTAACGTGTTAGTTTGGAACCTCTAAACGCATTTGACGTTTAAATATTTGGGTTTGTTGTGCCAACAACGGTGAATAATAAAATCAGTCGGGAGACGTAACATCAAATCGAATTTAAAATGGCTCAAAAACACATGAGTTTTTACATTAATGTAAAATGTTATGTTGCAACATTAAAAGTTGAAGAGTACCGATATGGATTCCATTTACAACTATATGAATGTATAGACGCATGCGCCAAAAAGTTTAGAGCCACGGGGCTTACTGAATATCAACTTTATTCAGGATAAAATCTTCGAAAAATTTCCGAAAACCAATCCTTCGAAAGTTAAATTTTTCTAAAATATTTTCAGAAATATTTTTTTCAAAAGTATCTACAATTTTTTATAAATTTGTTCTGAATCATTTTTTTTTTCAAAAAATAATAATAATAAAAACGCGAAATGATTGAACAAGCACATTCATTGTAGCGAATAGAAGAATGTCTAGTAACCAGGTATTAATTATTTCTTTTTGTTTTCAGGTAAAAATTCTAAAAAGCGTCTACGTTCAAGACTGCCTAGATGGTTGCGACCCCTCTCGTGTCCCGATGAAACAATCATGGCCGAAAATTCTAGAGTAAGTCCAGTTTAAGAGGATCTACAAAATGATTGATTTAAAAAAAAAATCAGAATTACATTATTTCTAAAATACAATCGTTACAAATCGAATTTTGGACTCTAGTCTTTTAGAAAATTTAAGTAAAAAAGACGGAAAATGATCATTTGTGCCCAAATTTCATCAGTACAAAGAGTACAAAGAGAACACTAACAAAGAAAGAAATGCGGAAACTATGAGGCTGAGATTATCCCGATTAGAGTAAAATAGTCGGAAAAATCGAATATAAAAACAAGAGATGAAATAAGCAACGTTGCCAGCTATCGTCTGTTTTCTTAACTTTAATAATTATCACAAAAATGATCATTTATGACAAAATTGGTAAAGAAGGAAGTCCGCACATTAATGATTTATTATTTACCTATGGTGTAAGAAATACTAATCTTTTGTACTCTATGACTGAACCCAAAATTTTCGTGAATCCAATTTAGAGTGTTAATATTAATACCAGAATCTTACTAATTCCATCACCCAGCCCTCACGAGAAAACTCCCTTCTCTCGCTCATCGCCGCGAAGTTGGGGATTTATCCCTTTTCTACCGTTACTTTCACGGATTTTGCTCTGAAGAACTAGCCGGTATTATTCCCCCCTGTTCCTAACAGAACAACAAGAGGCGCGTTGCGTATGCATCCCTTTACTGTCCAGCTACAAAAGCCTAGAACAGACCACTTCTCTCGCTCATTCATACCTAGGGTATCCAGATTGTGGAACAAATTGCCTGCAGATGTTTTCCCTTCCCGTCCCAACCTCCAATCCTTCAAATCCCGGTTCAATAGACTACATTTCCCTTCCCTTCAGACGCCCACGGTACGTTAGTACTTAGGCTTGAAGTCTACGTGGGATGTCTTTGATAAAAAAAAAATTAAATTACCATTATCATTGCCAAAAAAATATTGAGTTTTGATTTATGCACTTGTTTTCAGGATAGTCGTTCGGGTCGCATTGCCCGCTACAAGGATGAACGTCGTAAGCAACTTGCCGAACAATTTGGCGACATCGCCGGATCGCCTTTACGTAACAGCGGCAACGGTGGCGCCTCATCGAGTAGCTCGGAGGGGCCCAGGCCCACCCGAGCGTCCAGGTTGAGGGCCGAGGCGGCGAGTGGGCTGATTCATGGAGGTGCTGGAAGCGCAAGTCCAGCCAAGACAGAGGTAAGAAACCTGTTTCGGACACTAGTGTTATCGTACTTTAGCTTCTATTTCTTTTAGTTTCGTATTTACTGCCCTCGTTTCTCTAATACTCCAATTAAATGGTCGGAAAAAGGGGTTTGTTGAACATTTTGGGTAGGCAGCCACTTTTTTGGGATGTTTATGCAAAAACACATTAGTGCTTTTTTATAGAGCATTCTCTGACAATTGATTTGCCCTGCTTAGTTTTTTAAATATAATTTTTTTTAAAGGTTTTATCACAACGATGCTATTACTATTTACACTCACCAATGTCCCCCCAAAACATTACAAAGAAAATTGCTGCCTATCCAAAATGTTTAATGAAACTACAATTTCATTGTGCTATAATAACCTCCAAAACCCAACCTGCTGAGATTTTCCCAGTACCCTGTATAAGTCACAAATGAATGTTGATTATTCTCCGTTGATTTAACAAAGAATTATAAAATGTGTCAAGTCTTATAAGAATCGATCAGTCCTCTTGATGTTACTACAAGCAGATTTAAAAATTTTTGTATAATTTATTCAGAGTGGAAGCTTTTAGAATTTAATAATGCTTTTATCTCAGCTTTAGTAAGAAAATAGCGACGAACACTAAATAAGATCCGACGTAGAAATAAAGCGAATGAAACGTGAAGGCACGTCCTTTTAGCTGCTAAAATGGGTTGCAATGTCAGGTTAACTTAAATTGGTATATACACAACAAAAAAAGACGAAAATTTGCAGCAAATGAAAAATGAATAGGTTTACAACAAAATTTAAAGCGCTCTTCTACATACTTTAACAAATTTTCTCTAAGAATACCTCTAATCGGGTCAACTTCTGAGAGATCTGAAATTGCATCTTTTATATACTTAAAAACAAAAGACACTTCTGATAATAGAGATGCATCTGACTCTACTAGATTTATTAATTTTGCCGTAGGGTGCAGAATTTGTTTGGGATATTGTAGGTGTTTCCAGAATGTATCATCTAATGTAATTTTTTAGTGTGGTCCGATTTCTTCAATAACTTTTATAAGTTTGACTCTTATGTATGCTCCCGTCTCTTTCGCAGTGCCTCGATGCATCGTTTTGTAAAATCATGGTGTGGGCGTGCATATAATAATATTAATAATTCCTTCTCCAAATATATTTGTCCACCCATCTGTTACTAATGATAAAATATTAGCTTTTGATCCCGATCTATCTGTATGCGTTCATACTCGGCAATAAGTAAATTTGTTGATAATGCGTGAGCACTGGGTATTTAGTACGATGGTCTTAACGTTTTAAACACTTCTTCCCAATATTAACTTTTCAAAAGGCAAACTTAGTGTTTAGAAATTTTTTTTATAGTTTAAAGTTAAAATTTTCCGAAATTTTACGTTTTCCACTTTTTGTGGTTTTTCCGGCACAAAATTTTTCCGGAAATTTTAAATCTCAAGTGCAGATTGCGTCTCTTAAAAGGAATTTCAACACGCGGCGGTTTCTAATTTTCTCGGAAATAATAATTTCCAACATCAACAAAAACTATTAGGGTTTTCAATTAGTCTGAGCTTAAACACGTACATTTTCCAGAAGTTGACTTCAAAAGGTAAATAGAAAAGGATAATTGAATGTTCTATAATGCTCGTTTCGCGTGTATCTTTTGTTTCGTCATGGGCGTCACGTCAGCCAGTTTAATTGTATTTAATTATTCTCTTAATTATTAATATAACTTTACTATTTGTTTAGCTACGCCAGAAAGCTTGCCCAACACATGACGAGTATTAGTTAGAGCTTTTCGACAGGAATACACAGAAGCACCGTTTTGTTGTTCAGAAATAGTCCGCATAAGTCTTGTAACCACTGTGTTTGTAGCGCCCTGTAGATTAAACCAGCAATAATTGCGAATCACATTAACAACGAGACTATAGTATTATCTATTTTTAATATTTTGTTTTTTAATTCATTCAGATATCTCAAATATTCAAGAAGATACAGGGTTTTATAAAGAGGGATGTTTTTACTAATTTCACTTGGAAAAATAACAACAAAAAAGTGTCTTGACCACTTGGGTATAAATGTTATGGCGTGGCCTGCAAGAAGTCCAGACCTGAATTCCATCGAACACCTCCCAGTAAGCTCTTTATTCCTAGCAGGGAAATGCATCATTGGCGACATCGCTGTTAGGTCGCATTTCCTTTATTCCGGGTCAAAATGCACACAAAATATTAAGTGACGTCACAAGCCGTTGTCAGTTTTGCACTAAAAAGGAATTGTGTGTTCCTTTACACGATGTAGGAATTGCATTCCCACACAAGGCATTGTTACATAAGTTAAATTGAGGCGTAACATGCTGTAGGAATTGTGTTAAAAAAATGTCGGCACTGTATCTGTGCCTACCAAAGACACAAATACGTACCTTTGCCATGTGTGGTGTGACACATTGTAGGTACTGTGTTCTTGAAATTTAATAGTGGATTTGTTTGTGACACAAAGTAGAAATTTGATCCAAGGGTTTTCTAAAGGCACACATGTGAGCTGTTGGTGGCACAATAAAGAAATGGTTACCATGATATTCCCATGATTTGTTACTAAAAAAGAAAGAGGGAATTGTGTGTCACGGAGAAGGAAGTGTGTTACACATTGCCCAAGTTGCGTCTTTTTAGACATATTAAGGCAGAAATAGGGAGTTTTGCGTGGTGGTGCGGCCATATTTTCCTTTATTTTTTTTTTGTTAATTTTTTTAACCAAACTTTAAATTGTCTATTTCTGTAAAATAAAACAAAAATTTGATTGATCTTTACTGAATCAAATGTAAATATTAATTTAATGAATAATTAATTTTGAGAGACGTGTCCACCTTCTACTTCCAAACATATTCTCATTCTTCTTTTTGCAGCATCAAAAACATTGGGGAGCACTTGGAGGAGTTGTTAATCTCCTGAAATTTATTTGTAATTCTAGCCCATTGGTCGTCTAAATTTTCATAAGGGGTTTTGAAAACCGAGTTTTTAATGTGTGGCCATAAAAAAAGTCGCACAGCGTAAGATAGCAGGACCGTGCTGGCCACCTAACTGGCATATTACGACTAATGATTCGGTTTTTGAAAAATTCTTATAGAAAAATTAAATTATCAAGAGTTACGTGAATTGGTACGCGCCGTCCTGCTGGAAGTAGCCTTGTCGTATCTCTTCATCGTCTAATGCGTTTACAAAATTTTCTAAAATTTCATTACTGTATCGCGTCGAATTGAGTCCCTTCAAAAAAATCGGTCCAATTAACCTTCTTTTCGATATGGCCGCCCACACGCCAACTTTCTGTGAGTGCAGAGGCTTCTCTATAAAGAAAAGTGGATTTTTAGAACTCCATATTCTCATTTGTTGAGAATTTACATAACCACAGAAGTAAAACCATGCCTCGTCAATAAAAAGGGGTTTTTTCAAGTACGTTTCCATTATTATGCAAATTACCCATGAACCACTCTGAAAATTTCATTCGCTACGGCTTGTCGTTTGGTAACAATTCTTGGACTGAACTTAGACGATAAGCGTGCATATGCATGTCACATTTCAGGATTGTATTGCAGGTTCCGTAGGAAATGAGCTTCGTCAGAAAAGATAATTTTATTGCAAAATTCTGCATTATTTCTAACTTGGTCTAAGATAAAATTAGCTAACGCACGGCGATGTCCATTGTCTAATAACTAAATTACATAGTCTCTAGATTACACATGCAAAATATAAAATTTCTAGGTTAAGGCGTTGAATAATGGCCTCAAATTTATATCCCGCAGAATCTATTGGGACACTCTATAACACTTAGAAGTCGGTTGCTTTTATTGTCTGAAAAAAATTACCTTTGTAACGAAAAACCTAAAAATGTTATAAAACCAACGAACGACCTCCTTACAAAGGGCACGAGCCTGCTTTTTCCTCGTTATTTTTCTGTATGCTTTTATCAAGTCGAGAGCTTTGTATTCTTTAATTTAATTGAGTTACCATTTTCCAAACAGGCATCAGGTCAGGTATGTCAGCGACATGGAAAATTTCTAGTTCAATTTAAATCAACACTTTTTATATAAAATGGAGCGCTTTGATTAATTTTCAAATAGAAAATCGATTGAAAATATTTCCAATTATCGGAGAGTTTTAATTAATTTTTTTTAGTTCCACCTATACACAGAGCTTTTAGAATGGTGTTGAGTAGAAGGAAAGGAGACGTATAAGTAGAGCTGTGCAAAGACGAGTGATTCCAGTGGCATTACCGTTTTATTTATTGGTTTGCAGTGATGTATGTATATATATATATATATATATATATATATATATATATATATATATATATATATATATATATATATATATATATATATATATATATATATATATATATATATATTCGACGAACACTGCCGTGCAACGAAAAGCGGATCTCCCTTGAGACATTTGATTGGTTTACTGGTTTATGGTTTAAAAGTTTGTTTGTCTACCATTATATAAATATGTATACTATGTATCTGCGTGTATATATAATGGTGGACAAACTTTTAAATCATAAACCAGTTTCAAGGGAGACCTGCTTTTCGGTGTATTCAAGTGTATATTCTTTATAGTCTCTGCTTATACTTAACTCACTTGTATAATAAATAACTATTATATCACTACAGTTAGTACCACCCAGTAATAAAACGGTACCGCTTACTGGAATTACGCGCATTTTGCACAGCTTTAATATAAGCAAAAGAACAAATTAAAATGCTCGTGGGCTTTCAAAATTTATACTGAAGAGGCTAAAAATTGTGGAAGAGATTGCCTTTTAAATTGAGTTTATTTAGGCTTCTGTGGTCGTTTTTTCCAGATGAATTTTTTTTTTTGAAAAATAGAAAAATGAGTTTTTACCCCCTAAATCCGGTCCTGGATCGCCCATTCGGGATTCATTTTAAAGCCTGATTATATCCCCAAGGGATAGAATTGAAAAAGTGGGAAGAAATTAGATAGGAAAAGATACAGATGGATTCGAATGTAGAGATGTCATGAAAAAAAATGGGTTAAAAATCGATATTTAATCGTCGATTGCTCCCTACCTATTAAGAATGAAGAAACCAAAAAATATGTGTTTTTTTCTTTATTTGCTAAATCATAAATACTATCAGATTGAAAAAAAAAGTTGCATACTTATATTTTTTTTTAAATTAAACCTTGGGCGTTACCCCCGTGCTAGCCACTGGCAAAATGTGAAAAACAGTTTTTTGCTTAAAAGACTCCTCTTTGTGTACTAAAAATTGTCACGAAGTTTTAGCTTGATATTTATTTGCGCCTTCTAGATATTTATGAAAAATATTTAAAGAAAAAATTCAACACCCTGTGTATTAAAAACAAAGTCGTTTAGGACCTACGTTTATAAGAACTTTTTGTGTTAAAATTGAGTAAGTAATAATACCCTGAGTTTGGCCACATACTTTACTAACACTCTGTATATGCATAAAACTCTAAATTAGTACTTACAATCAGTCAATTTGAAGTAATTAACATTATACATTGTTTAGACAAAGGTACAATTTTAGTAGGTAAATGTGTCTAATAGAATTCTGTTTTTTTCGTTTACAACCGGTTGACCCCAGCTAAGTCCTTTACAAAAGCGGCCTCGCCTAATTCTGTTTTTGGCCAGTATTTCGGAAGGTAAGGTCTGCTACCTGTACACCGAGACAAATTTGGTAGAACTTGCCTTATTTTGGTTATTAAAACCGAAAACTGTACCAAAACAAGAAATATGTTCAAATATGTATGTATATGGTCGTTGCAACTTCTTTCTCTTTATTGTTATCTAGCTACAATAGCGCAGCGGCAGTTTTTGGTGCTTCTTTTTAATATAAATAAATAAGTATAGGAAGTATAGGAAAATAATCAGCATTGTCTTCCGGTACACATTATCAAAAAAAGTGTATCGATCAATATTGTTGCATTGTAGGATTTCGTGCATTTCACGACTGAGAAATTCCTTTTTTTGATAAAGCTCGATTTCTACTACAGGGATTTTGTAATAAGTAGCATAGTAGAAAGTATGGATTTATGATAGATTTCTTCGGTATAAGCTCTTAATCAATCATAAGAATATCATACTTAAAGGATTATTCACTAATGTAAGAGAAAAAGTTTTTTTCTTGCTTCTGTTAAATTTTATTTTTTATTATTAGTTTGATGAATTTTCTATGCCGCTCTTGGTCTATGTAAAAGAAAGATGTAAAGGTCCTTTTATGACAAGCCTTTGGAAATAAGTTTAATGTACTCCTCTCATTTACAAAGAAATCTTCGAGACATGTTTTATTGTTTCGCCAGAAAAAAAAGTTTGTTTAAACACGAAGCTTAGCAATGATAATGGCAATGAAAATTATTCCAAAAATGCTGTATGATGATATCAAATGACAAATATGAAATATATACACTGATAAGTCGATTATTATTATTATTATTATTATAGTACCCCCTTGGGATATTCTCTTAGAAGTAGTGTTTATTTGCTATTTTTAAGATTATTTATTTTATTATTCTCGAGTTTTCAAAAAGAAATTCTTGAAGATACACTTTTTAGAAAAAATATTATTCGAAACTATAATTTTTCAAAAAAACTGTATTTCGAAAACTTAATTCTTTAGTCTAATGAAATGCTAAATAAAATATTAATAAAATGAACCGAAAAATATCCTGAGCCTAAGCAAAATTGTTCAAATTCGATTTTTTTTTGGGTTTGACCAGATTTGGTTATATTTAATTTAAGCAACCTGATCAAACCCAAAGAGATCAATCTAAGCAACCTAACAAACCTGATCAAACCCAAAGAGATCAATCTAAGCAACGTAACAAAGCTTATCAAATCCAAAAAATGCTACTCTGATTTGCGCTAATTGTACTTTTTGGGTTTGATCAGGATTGCTTAGATTAAATCTAGGCAAACTTAATCAAACCCATTCTGATCAAACCCAAAGAGATCACAATCTAAGCAACCTAACAAACCTGATCAAACCCAAAGAGATCAATCTAAGCAACGTAACAAAGCTTATCAAATCCAAAAAATGCTACTCTGATTTGCGCTAATTGTACTTTTTGGGTTTGATCAGGATTGCTTAGATTAAATCTAGGCAAACTTAATCAAACCCATTCTGATCAAACCCAAAGAGATCACAATCTAAGCAACCTAACAAACCTGATCAGACCCAAAGAGATCAATCTAAGCAACGTAACACAGCTTATCAAACCCAAAAATGCGGCTCTGATTTGAGCTTGTTGTCCTTTTTTGGGTTTGATCAGGATTGCTTAGATTAAATCTAGGCAAACTTAATCAAACCCATTCTGGGTTTGAACAGGTGTGCTTAAATGATTAAATCTAAGCAAAACTTCTACTTAAGTTTGCTTAGATTAAATCTAATCGTACCTGATCAAGGCCAAAATCTAAGCAAACCTGATTAAACCTAAAAGTATATTAAAATAAATTAAAAATGAAATAAATTATTGTTAGTTACTTAAATTAAATCTAAGCAAAATTAATTAAACATAAAAATATATTCCAAACCTTCGCAAATCAGATTCTGAATCTGATTTGGCTCAAAACCAAATATAGTATAGTTAGTTAGTTGTTTAATGTTCTTATAAAAAAAATTTTAAGGTATTTTCTTTTTGTGGAGAATATCCCCACTGTCCAACTTTTAAACATATTGATGATAATGTTATGCTAGTATCAATTCAAACTTCATGGTGTGCCGATGCCGGTATGTTGGCATACGAGGAACTTTTGTTAAAGTAAATATACTGTGCCGTTTGTAATAGTTGTGTGTGTTTGTTTTTCTTGCTTGGTTATTTATTACAACGATCAGGTTAGATTCTGTAATGTTATAGTAATATACACTGCCTACCTAATAAAGGTCAACGTTTATTTACTGACGTTTAGTACTTCCGACTGTCGTAATGTACGAAGATTTTCTTTGTATTTATTTTAAATCCCAGCTTTGTGTCCTGTCGATATTGTATGAAATATTTCTCACGCATACCCGAACCCCGGCACCAATTTTTAAAATATTTGGGTTCCCATATACAGAGTGATTCTTTAATATTGCGTAAAACCAATTTTTTCGAAAAACACTTATAAAAATGCATTTTGGAAAAGTTGTGTTTTAAAATTCATTTAAATAAAAAATCAAAAAAAAAAAGTTCTCTGGACGAGAAATTAAAAAAAACCTTCGATTTGCATTACCTTAACTCCTGTACAAACACAACGTTTCAATCAATTGATGCACATCTTCTATCGTTATCAAGCGAATCATTATTTACTCCAGCTGTTTATCGTTGGAAAGCGAATACTAGATAGTCATTGTTCTGTAATTTTTAAGTTTTTTTTTTATTTTAGAAAAGTGTTTCTCCATTTGGGGATTCCCCAAAGAGTAGACAAGACAAAGACAAAAGTAGCAAAAGGAAATCCAATCTGAACAGATCCCTTACGTCCGAAGTAGTTCCTCCAAGTCATTTATATGGTAAGTTCTTGACATTATCATCACTTGAACTGTGAACACTTTTTAATGCTATTTTGGTCGTTGCAATGAATCTCTATTTAAAAATCACTAACTGCCGAAAAATACGAACGACTGTCAAAGCTACAAATAATAGGTGGCGCTACCGAGGTTACAAGAAAGATGTTAAAAATGACTTTCTTATTTTACAGATGGCACAATATGTTCTAAATTAGGCTTCCGTGGGAAATATCCTTTAGATATGTCATTTTATCTGACTATATCATTTTAGGTCAGTTTCCCTTACTACATGACACAACAGTATATCATATAAAACACGATAAAATTAAAAATTCTTCTATTATAGAGACGCCCTGAAAATATCCAACATAGTGTACTAAGTTCACTCTACAAAAGTGCCATGAGCCGCGACCTAGATACATTTATTACACTCGTTATATTCATGCTAGATAATATAAGTCGTAGGAACATGTAAAGGGATTGAAATGTTTGGAAAAATAGATAAGAGAGCGTATTGGAATTTTCGGTGGTGCATGGCGCAAAATACGGGGTGCAAAAATTCTTTTTTCTACAAATGCTCTGAAAATACGTAATTAAAAAACTGACAAAAACGTCCCGAGATATTGACTTCAAATCCTGCCTAGTGTGCGATACAACAAACAAGTACTAGTGCAAATACAAGAACTTAAACTTTTTAAATTTTTGCTCTACTTTCTTCTCCACTCTGTATAATGTCCAGACATCTTCACTGACGCAAAGCGGCTTCCTGACATGGAATGTAAACGAAACTGCCTTTCAGGATCTGAAAAGCTCACCAAAATCCATCAATTCATTTTCAAACTACAGCAAATTAGAACTGATGCTGAAACTTTGTTTTTTCGTTTTTTTACGTGTAGTTTATGTCGAAAAAAAAACATTTGTTAGCCGATATTTTCCTGTTTTCTTTGTTGTGCCGGAAAGTTCTCATTCCATCCAGCGGACATCAATAAAAATATTTGAACAATGGGAAGTTATATACAGGGTGTCCCACTTAAGATGGATACAAGCCAATATCTTGGTTGTTTGTTCAGCGATGTTTTTCATTTTTGGTAGGAGGCTGTATGGTCATAAGGCGCACATTTTACCCAGGGTTAGAAATGCGATACCTCATAGACGTACGTTTTAATGGGGTTTGATTTTTTCTTATTCAAGAGTAAACTACCTTTAGGTTTGCTTATTTCAAATCTGATAAATTATATTAAATCCTCCTTAACCAGTACGCTTAAGTTCTAATTTTGATAAAGATTGATACAGGGTGTGTCATAAAAAATATGACATTTTTTATTTTTTTTAAGTAAATACTTACGACGCCACTGAAGTTAATAGTGATTATTTTAAATAATTGTTTGGATTTTTTTCATTATTCCTCAATAAAATGAAAAAAAATCATACTTCACTTTTCATTGAAAGCTGGGTTTTTTAATTCTTTTGTAACGGATTTTATTCCTTTGTATTAACAAACTTAAAAATATCGGTTTTTAAATGAAACAAAATTAAACATCTTAATTATTATGGAAGCTATCTGAAAACTTAAATCGATTATTATAATGTTGATATAGACCAGTTGTTTATCCAGTGGCGTCGTAAGTATTTACTTAAAAAAATTTAAAAATGTCATATTTTTTATGACACACCCTGTATCAATCTTAATCAAAATTAGAACTTAAGTGTCTTGGTTAAGGAGGATTTAATATAATTTATCAGATTTGAAATAAATACTGTCCTAAAGGTAGTTTACTCTTGAATAAAAAAAAATAAAACCCCATTAAAACGTACGTCTATGAGGTATCGCATTTCTAACCCTGGGTAAAATGTGCGCCTGATGACCATACAGCCTCCTACCAAAAATGAGAAACATCGCTGAACAAACAACCAAGATATTGGCTTGTATCCATCTTAAGTGGGACACCCTGTAGATCTTTGAAGATATACTAAGTTATCATTTCAGCTCCTTTCTATTAAAAAAATAATAGGACCTAGTCACCTAGCCGTCGCGTTTAAAATAAAAAACTAGGGGGCGTGGACTTGTTACAACCATATATTCAGAAGTTAAATTTTAAAACAAAAACCTTCCACACCATTTAATCTAAGAGATGCAGTGCAGTGTAAAAGAGAATTTGCATTTGTTAAAAGCCAGCGACCAGGATACAAAACATTCAGTTGTGTGATAAAAGATAACGGTCACGTCCGTTCCAGTTTTGATTTCAGTGTCGTATCTTTTACCTCGCTAGAGGGGGAATAATGGTATCGCACCAGAACTTTACGTTTTGAGGGTGATATAATGGCCCATATCGTAAAAATATGTTTCCCATATAAAGCAGGTGTGCCTGAAGGAAGCATCTTGGGTCCTTTACTTACTGTACATTTGTAATCTCCCGCGAACAGAAAATGTAAGGAGGAACTGACCTAGATGCAACAACCAGCCAACTTAAACGGTCTAGCGACCAGATTTACAATAGGGAATATAACCCAAATAAATCTGAACAATTTTTTTATATTCTCTACATAAATTAAATGTTTATGGCGGTTGCTGTTATTTTGGTCGTTATTAACAAAAAAAAAGGATTTTCTACAGCCAATGTTCGCGCGAATTTCGAAGCTGTAAAACGTGATCCCATTGGCTGTGTCGTCAAAACTGTTTTTATGACTCATGATGAGTACATGGCGAATTTCAGTGTTGTAGGGTCATCGAAAAATCCCTAAAAATGGCAGTCATGCGTAACTCATCCAGTGAAATATCCCTGCACTTAAAGTAGAAGGTTCCTAAAATCTTATTCATGTATATTTGAAGCCGAAATCTGCCCAGGAACTTTTCAATTTTGCAGCAAATGCTGGCATTTTTGACACATCTGGAAATTTTGACACATCATGTGTTAATAATTTCGAGTAAATAAACTGCAATTCTTTGTTTTCATGGAAATCTCCGAAAATTCAAAAATTTTCAAATTTCGCATGTCCCCGATGCAAATAAACCTATTTATTTATAACTTTAACGAAAAAATAAGCGATTTAAATTAGTGGGAAGTATTCTTAGATAATTAACGGATAAAATAATCCCAAAAAAATCATTAAATAAGGAAAAAACTAGAAAATTCGGTTTTTACCCCTTAAATACGCTCCTGGATGACCCATTCGGTATTCATTTTAAAGTGTGATTATCCCTTTATAAGATACTGTTGAAAAATTGTGGAAAAAGTAGATAGGAATAAATAGAGAGTGATTCAAATGTATCGATGTCGAGGGCAAATAAAGTCAAAAAATCGAAATTTCTTCTTATAAAGAATGAATAAAATAAAAAAATATGGATACGGATCATGTATTTCGACGAGCTCTCCGATGGCGTATATGGGATTTTAATTTCAACCATTTTGACCCCACAAAAAACTAAAAACGGTCAAATATTTGGGTCAAAAATCCAAATTTCCAGATTTTCCGAAATATATTCATTTTCAATGATTTTAGACTTAACTGTATTGAAAAAAGAAAGTATTTGAGATTTTAAAATTCCACTTATGAATCCGTTTTTCGATCCGACTCCGACGTTCTGTTTTCGAGTTATTAGGTACCAAATGGCGTATTTCGACCTAAAAAAATTCAAAAGAATTGCTTGCCATTTTCCGATCCTCACCAGTTTCAATACAGTTCTGAAGCTCGGGGTCCCCTACAACATCCGAACATTTACATCGATTTAATTCACTTTTGCGACCTGTACCCAATTTCAACGAAAATCGCGAACATTTCGACTTTGACGTTTAATACCTCCGAACCGAAACATTCTGTATAACTGAGTTTTTTACCAAAGCTAGTTGCACTATTCCTCTATCAACCCAAAAAATTTGATTGCTCCCCCTCTGACTGTTTCCGAGAAAAATAAACCTGTTCGATTTTAGGTTACGCTTTACGTTAACATGTTGACACTAATTATTGCTGATCTCCTGACGTCGTTATTCACTAAGGATAAATGACTGCTTCTTAAATTGTAATAAATTATACTGAAAAGCAAACATTTTTTGTAGCTAAATTATCCTAAAATAATTTTTTTGGGTTTGTAATGACTTCCCTAAACGATGTAGGCAATAAAAAATATGAGCATATTCCTTATTGAACCACGGATTGGAAGATAATGAGCAAAAATCTATTTACTTTACTAACAGAAGAATAGGCAATCAACCAATCAGCATAAATGGTATAGTACCCTATGAAAATACTTCCAAATACCAGGGGATGACCTTAGATGCGAAACTAAGAAGGGACGAAAATCTCTGATACAGTACACAGTAAATTCACGACATATTACTTACCAGATTTTAAAACCTAAACAATTTTAAAAATGTGTTCATAATAATAATATAGTCTTTGAGCCAAAGTGCCAGTTGCAGCATATTACAGCGGAATTGCTAAAGCTGCCTAATAACAAAGGGAAAAATAACTTGACAAACACAGACGGAGGGTGGAAAGTTTGTCTTCTAAGACCGTTTCCATGACAACTGTCTATAAGCTAATCTAGACGATTGATAATAGTGACAGGTAAACATGGGGTTATTGAGTTTATTCCTTTCAAGATGTCTAAGGGTGTTTTGTTCTCGACAGGTGAAAAAAGATGGAGAACGGACATAAGGTATACGAAATTATTTTGTCGCTTTCTTTTTCCTCTGGAGGGTTAGACATTTATTGACTCTCTTTATTTTGAGGGGTTGTAGCACATACGTAAAAAACTACGTATGTTTACAATTTTTTCTTGATTTGCCCTCTCCCTGTTACGGAATTGTGGTTAACTAAATTTTGATTGAATTTAAAAAAAAATATGTGTTGGTTTGGAGCGTAGTAGAAGTGTCAAGGTAAAAAAATAGCTACGGATCGTAATATAGTCTAATAAATCCAAATTTCTTGTAAAGCAATATAATTATTATTATATTTGCCCACTAAACTTTGACATGAAAGAAAAACACGTCGAGACGATGAAAAAGATTTACCGCCCAAATTGAGGGATAAAGAGATTTGAAAGAGCTATTATAGCCCGTATGTTGAAATTGGAAATAAAATAAAAATTCTAGAACTACTAAAGCGACGTACTCCATATAGGTAACATAAAAACGGCGTTTTATATCGCTATGGTCGTAAACTTAGGAATTGGGGATTACTAGTCTAGTTTAGTATGTACAGTCGCTGCCAAATGAAGGTTTATTTTTAATGATTTTTCTAGATGAAGCGTTATTTTGGCTACGACTGTATGTATATCGTGTCACTTTGTTAAAAACGCAACAAAGAAAAAGGGTGATAACTATGATGATGAGACCATGTCCATCGAATAATATTCATAATAGAAAATGCCCTAGAAGAAAAGCTAGTCGGTTCAACCATCTTCCGTGACGTAGCTCAAGCTTTTGATAAAGTTTGTCACAAAGAGCTATTTATCAAATTAAACAATGTTACCAAAACAATATATAGAGTTGCTAACCTCCTACACTACAGACAGAGTGTTTAGAATTAAACTGGAGGATGAATACTCTAAACTGAAAGATGTTAAAGTAGGTGTGCCTCAAGGAAGCGTCTTGGGTCCCGTCCTTTATTTACTGTACACTTGTGATCTCTCACAAACAGAAAATGTAACTGTGGCTACATTCGCGGATGACACTGCTTTATTAGCAGTAGGAACAGATCTAGATGCAGCAACCAGCCAACACTAACAAGCTAGCGATCAGATTTACAATTGGACCACAGATTGGAAGATTAAGCTTAATGAGCACGAATCTATTCGTGTCAACTTTACTAACAGAAGAAGGCAATCATCAACCTGTCAACATAAATAGTATCATAGTTCCCTATGAAAATACTGCCAAGTACCTATGGATGACCTTAGATGCGAAACTAAGGTGGAAGGAACATATCAGAATTAAACGGACTGAATTAGGGCTCTTGGGACGAACATCTGGGCTGTCAGTGCACTGTCAAATCGTGATATATAAGCAGATTTTAAAACCAGTCTGGGTGTAGCCATTTAGCTATGGGGCTTGGGTGCCAAGGAGAATCACATCAAACGCATCCAGACCTTCCAAAATAAAGTCTACGAAACATAGCTAATGCACCGTGGTACGTACCTAAGTAAGTTACTTACATCGCGTTCTTGGTATCCATGACCATGAGTCATATAGCAAATAAACCTCAAGGACTCCATTGGGTGAACTTTAGTATATAAGGATTTAAATTTTTAAGAATTTCAATAACGGTAAACGACGCAGGCTTTAATAAAAAAAGAATTTTAAACTAATTTGACGACCAATAAAGAAAATAGGAGTATTTCAATTTCATATTTTTATCGATATACTGTAACTCCTTTTTAGTGTAGGTAGTTAACTACAAGAAAAAAGTGTTTTTCTCATTACCGTCGCGACGAATAATAAACCTAAAAAAGCTTTAAAGTACAAATTTGTGAGCTGCTTTAATGGGGTTTCATTTATTCCATGAATTTATTAAAAAAGGGAGCGGGGTTAATTGAAAGGGCACAGGGTTAAAACGACATCATTACGCAAAATGTTTACGACCCGAAAATGCCTCGCAATATAATTATTTTCGTGTAAAAAAGTCAGTTAATATTTTAAGTTTCTATCGGTATTAGTAATTAAAATTAATTTGTACCAAACAGCTTTCTAAAATTGTTAAAATGAGAATAATATGCACTGAATGGATCTTTTTTTAATTGTAAACACCTACTCGGTATTTATGTGATTACAACTAATCTAGATCCTAAGATTAACGAGTAATATTGTTCTGTTACATGGATTTATTAAGAATGGATGCGGGATAATTTAACATACTTTGAAGCCAAAACAAACCATTCTAAGCGACACTGTAAACACAATTTGTAAACATTGGCCACATCTTATTTTACCTTGTATTTTGGTACAAAAAATACGTTAGAAGCATCACAAGATTTACCAAAAGTAATAAAAGCCCTAAAATATTTTATTTTTCTGCTAAATAATAATAAATTTAAGTTAAAAAGGTTTTATTATTTATAGGTTATGTTATTTCTAAAGGTGTTTATTTAAGGTCGCTCCGAGTCATTTATAAATCTATAAGTCGCCCTTTTTCTTTTCTAGTTCATTAGACAAAGACGTACGTGTAACCGAGTGTTCAGACGGTTTTCCTAAACAACCAGCAGAGACAGCAACACTTCTGAGCTCCAACACTCCAATGCTATTTTATCTCTTTCTACTACCATTCTTGATTCAATTACGTAGTTCGTAAACTAAACCCCTAGGGCAAATGTTTTCATGACAAACAACACATATAAGGCTTTACGTTCGATACGCACACAGTATGCAGACATCGAATCCTTTCTTAATAAATCCATGTTCTGTTAAAATCTTAAAACTAAACACTGAAGCTAAGGTTACCCACTGGTTTCTGTGTTGTTTTGGTAGAAGTTGTTTTAGCTTGTGTTCCAATTCTAGATGCCAAATTTTATCAAAAGCCTGAGCAACATTCAAAAACACTGCTAAACATAATAATATCTTCTTTTCTTCAAGTGGTTTCTCTATTTGATCTGTAAGTATATGGACCTGATCTACTGTCGCATGCTTTCTGTGAACCTGAACTGATGTGTGGGGATTATACATTTTTCTTCAATGATAGGTTTGGGTCTTTGAAGTTGCAGTTTCTCATTCAGTTTTGGTATCACCGGTAACAGTGAAATTGGTCTGTAGGAGACTTCATTGATTGGCTTTTCTGGTTTAGGAATTATAATGACCTCTGCTATTTTCCAGCACCTTGGTACATATTTTAGTCTGTATCATGCGTTGAACAGATTAGGTAATTTAACTAATGCCTTTCTTGGCAACTGTTTTAGTAGGTATTTCATCGGTTATTAAGTCATAACCTGGCGCTTTTTTCGGATTTATATTTGTTTTAATATCTTCCATAATTTCTTTCGCTGTTACAAGCTCTATTTCCCCTGAGGTTTCTTCTGTTATTATTGGCAAGTTTTCTCCTATTTCTTCGTCATTTGGCTGGAATGTTCCTTCCAGGTGACTGGCAAATAGCAGAACTTTTTCTTGGTTGCTTCTGACCCATGCTCCATCAGATTTCCTTAGAGCAGGGTCCTGAACTATTGGTCTTTTAATTCTTTTGGTTGCTTTCCGCGACGAATAGTCTGTGTGATTCTCATATGTAAGCTCTCTGAGGTAAGAAGCTGTGAATTCATTCTTGTTTTCTCTTCCCTGTGTTTGTTTAATGTTGTTTAGTTTATTTTTGTTGATGGGCGTCCTGTTTTGCTACCATTGTTTTCTTAACCTTTTTTTTTCAGCTACCCGGCTCCTTTTTTATTTAATGGCATTCAATTAATATTTAAATCAGAAACAGGAGCAAACATCGGCATCGTGTAGTACAAATCTCAAGTCCGCGTTTTTCAAAAACTATTCCATGACTCTACATGGAAGGAGAAAATTGTCCAAGAATTTAAGAAACGCTCCATATTTAACACCAGAGTGAACTTGTGCTGATGCCAAATTTTCCAAAGCACTGTTTAATTTCTTAGTTTCACAAACTGGTTTATCTAGTAGTTGCTACGAACCGCACCGTATGCAAAAAAGATACAAGGGTTGGACGGCGAGGCCGGGAATTTCACAACAACGCCATTTAGTCTTTGGATGCAATGGTTTTGTATAACTGTTAACATCTCACCAGTAAGAAGACGAGTCGTGTTGTGGGGCTACACTGAAAAAATCGTTTGGACTTTTCTTCACACAAAATTGTAGCAAAGTCTTTGTAGAGCAATTTACTCTAATTGGATTATTAGTTACAACAGTTTTTATACATTTTCATACAATTGCAGCAAATTTTGCTACAAATTGGTCTTGGACGTTTTTGAGAACAAATTGTTGGAAAAAGGTACACAATTGTAGTGAAATGTCCCACAATGTTTTCTTAGTGTACTGGAAGCTGGCCTTTTGTCCCGGCAACTTGTGTTACGATATTGCAGGTCCTGGATTCACGAAGGCAGAATTCAACGTGTTCGTGGCTCTGGACGACGGAGAAACTCGAATGCACGCCAACAACTTAAGATTGCTAGCTTGTAGAAACCGATTCAACAGTTTTCGTGCTGTAGCAAATCTTGGAGCTGTTGGAAGACTGGCTGTGTCACTGCCATGGATTTAATTCGATATAATTCGATCATTTGGACGGCATGCCTACCATCATTAGCTTGTTCTGCCACTAACAGCGAAAAATCGACGCCAAACACTTGATTGGCGTCGCTAGTAACGTCACTGCCACCACGAATGGAACCGTAGTCTTCCCGATTCTGTTTAGGGACGTATGATGGGCGGCAACGGGTCAAAAGGCTTCGTTAGGAACGTAGAATTTTGCATTTTCAGTGCTGCGATATACTGCTTTTACTATAGGTGTTATAATATGGGGAACAATATGTAGGTATGCCTAGAAGATCTAAACTTTAAATCGATTTTAGGGCATTTCTTGAAAAATTCGGAAAAAGCAAATAAAACATGGGAAGCAGACCCCGTTGTTAAGTAAAACAGATTCTATTTAATTCTTTCGCTTAAGGTTCTGACGTATTTCATAAAAATTCCGGTTACAGAAAAAAAGACCAATTTACCTCAATTCCGTGGGTTTAAGGGCTTCAACGACATTTAAAAAGCAAATTTTCGAATAAGGGATTTAATAAAAATGCCTAAAGAGGTACGTAGAAAATTAATAAAAGTTATATGAAAACGCCGTTTGCTGCTTTTTTTGTCGTTTTATGAATTTCTAAAAATGATGTTACCAGTTAGGTTAAGGCCATCGATATGAAGATGTTTGAATTTGAATGTAATTGGATTAAAAATATTTTTGACGAAAACATGTGGGCCTTCAAAATGACTCTCAAGCAGCATTTTTCTTGCGAAAAGAATGCAGAAAATATTTTAGATAGGTACGCCCAAAACAAGCTAAAATAATTTTCTACATGATACATAGAAAAAACACTATTATGTATTGAACTGGAACAGACGATTCCTATCACAGCATAATGTACCTTTCAAATGTATCAATTGAATCAATTCAGTCAGTGTCTGTAATAATACCAGAAGTATGTGAAGCTTTAATTAACAGTCCTGGTGGTACACGGTACAAACACTCCAATACACAACAAACAAACAACTATTAAATTCGTGTGGGTTTCTATGCTAGTTACATACGGCGTCCACACTGCGTCGACAACTTGTCGTAAAAATACAGACGAAACAGAGACCCTTTGATCTTTACCGACGCGAGTCTCCGAATTTGGAAACAAAACAGAAATAAGACAAAAATGTCGCAGACGTGTATTGGATTTGTCGCCACTTTGTCTTGAAACATAAATGTCTTTATTTTGTCTGCTTGGTCTGAACCCGGCATAATACTTTAAAAAACTTACCCTGTAGATTTTTCACTCATGAAAAAATAAATCTAAATCACGCAAAACTCTGACAAGAGTTCCGAAGAAAGTAAATACGGCCAGACGAGCAAAAAATATCTGGAGCAAAAAATTATTTGTCGTCTGCCTGGTTGCTATTTAATTATCTTATATCTTCTCGTTCTTTGATAGACATCAAAGAAAAAATTGGATGTTACAAAAGGTTTGGAAAGCACTTAAAAATAATTTGTAATTTACGCTCTCTGTTTACCCCATTGCAATTGATAATTAACGTTATTTCTAAGCATTGTTTCTTTGGTTTTAGACACTCGCCGTCGTCGTCGATTCTTTCCCCAAGAGGTCCTAGATCAAACGCCAAAACCTCCGATGGCCGACTCTGCAACTTTAACTGCCTCCACAACCACCTCAACGAACTTGCCTTCTCCGTCATTACTCACTGCCTCTTTCTCGACAAGCACAGCCACTCCTCCGAGTCCTGGGGCTCCCAGCTCACCCTTAAGACTAACACCTAGGTAGGTATAAAACTATACTCCCTAAATAAGGTTGTTAAAAAAACGCCAGATCACACATCAATGATGAACAAACCAGCATTACATATCAACACACAGTGCAAGGTTAGGACGCATTTTGATCAAGTTAGTCTTTGATTTTGACAGCAGATTGAGAATGCACTGTGGCCACGTGTGGTGTAGTGTAGATGCCCTGTTGCCCAGTGTAGTGTTCTGATTTTCCAGGGCCGTATTTATTTCTTTATTCATTAAGTGCATCAACAGTAAAAAAATACCAGTTGCAGATACACCCTATCGCCTGAGATAAACAATATAGGTAAACTATAAACATATATGCGGCACCTATACCAAATTACGATTCTGAGACTGCAATAACTTTTGCGTAATAATCTTCTTAAATTCTGTTAGACTAGCCATTCATGTCTATATCAATATCATTTGCAACCCCGTCAAACAGATCACACATACGGTATAATGTGGAATTCTTATATTTGTTTGTTCTTGGAAATTCTAAATAAAAAACATTTTTTTCTCTAGTTTTTGTCCTTTTTACCGACAATGGTAATTGTTCAACTCTTGCTGGACAGTCAATATCATTCTTTAAAACTTTGTACAGCGTAGGAAGCGTTATCTTTATATGCCTATTTTCAAGTGATAATCTTTTAAATTTTTCTAACAATAATCGATGATCATAACCTCTTTCATGGTAAAAACCATCTCTTTTAAGAAACATTTACTTAAGAAACTTTCTGTGCACATTTTCTATATGACCTTAAATGGAAAAAACGTAACCTAAGATAAAAACAAATCGTTCTCAAAGTATGCCGGGGAATCAATCACGCATGTCTTGAATTATTACTCTTAAAATGTAACATAGGTAAAAGGTACAGGTGAATGGAAAATAAAACTGTCAAGTTCTGAAGTTTTTATTTTTAAGAAAATTACATTATAGTCATTGTCATTGGTATAATACAGAATTAATAAAAAACCTATAACAAAGAACCTAAAAGTTATAAATTTAGTAAAGTAAATGAGAGACGTGTCAACTTTCTACTTCCAAACATGTTCTCGTCTTTCTTTGTACAGCATCAAAAACATTGGTGAGCACTTGGGGCAGATGTTAATCTCCAAGTGAAGATCTCTTCGCTTTTCGTCTTGATTAGACTTTATGTCACCCCTGGAATTCTCGACTTACACACGATACTTTTAGGCAAAAATAAATATTTTTAAATTAAATTGTAAAAAAAAGTTACACGGCCTGAGATCGCAGGACCGTGGTGGCCACCTAACTGGCATATTACGACTAATAATTCGGTCTTCGAAAAATTCTTCCTAAAAGTTTAAATTATTAAGAGTTACGTGAATTGGTGCGCCGTCCTCCTGGAAGTAGTCTTGTCGCATCTCTTCATCGTCTAATGCGTTTGCAAAATTTTCTAAAATTTCATTACGGTGTCGCGTCGAATTGAGAGTCCTTTAAAAAAATCGGTCCAATTAACTTTCTTTTCGATATGGCCGCCCACACGCCAACTTTCTGTGAGTACAGAGGCTTCTCTATAAAGAAATGTGGAATTTTTAGAACTCCACATTCTCATTTATTGCGAATTTACACAACCAGAAAGGTAAAACCATGCCTCGTCAGTAAAAAAGGTTTTTTTCAAGTGTGTTTTCAATATTATGCAAATTACCCATATACCTCTCTGAAAATTGCATTCGCTGCGGCTTGTCGTTTGGTAACAATTGTTGGACTGAGCTTAGACGACAAGCGTGCATATGCAGGTCACATTTCAGGATTGTATTGTAGGTTCCGTAAGATACATTTATTTGCTGACTACTACCTTTTTTCTATTCACACTTCCTGTTTCTCTAGTCAAAACTTGGCGAAACTGGTCGAAATCAATGACTATGTGTGGAAATTCTGTTTGAAAATCCTGAATGCAGGGCCGGATTAAGACTATTCGCCGCCCTAGGCTAACAATCAAATGGCGCATATAAAATGAATACTTCTTATTGAACCAAATTTTCGGCCAAACCCCGTGGCGGCTATTTGCTTGGCGACTCCCTAGGCTGTAGCCTAGATTGCCTAGTGGATAATACAGCCCTGCTTTAATGGCGTCCCGTGTTGAATCAACTCACCGGCCATCAACCCTTCTACCATTTCTAAAGTAACTTTCGATCATATTAGCTTTTTGTTCTGTCGTGATTATCATATTTAATTTTCTAGAAAATAAAAACTTTAAACCTTGAAAGATCTAATTTTCATTCACCTATACCTTTTACCTATGTTACCTTTCAAGTGTAATAATTCAAGACAAGCGTGACTGATTCCACGGCATACTTTGAGGACGTTTTTCTTTTGATCATACGTTACTACTAATTTTAATTTTACTACCGTAGTTTCATGCATCCGTTATCGATTTAACTTTTTCCAGACGATCTGACCTGTCCATTCATATGGAAAACGCCCGGCGAAGCGTCGTGACGCCTCCATCTTCCGAATCGCACAAATACAAGCCTTTCGCTGCCAGAAGAGCACAAACTACCAGTCCGAGGGACAAGAGTACTCCGACTATGCTGAGCGCGCGAAGCGGACACACTGGCGATGCAAATGCTCCGAAACGCAGCCAGTCTGATAGAGATGTAAGTGAAACAGATTCTTGATCTGAAAATGTCAACATACTAATATTGGTATATGTATTTTTAGAGCGGTCTCAGAGTATCGACAAGAAGAGTAACACACTCGGCTTCCGATAACGAAACGAACAAAAACATCGCCAAAAGAATGGAAGAGCTCACAGCGTTTACGAGGGAAACGCTCGCTAGAGTCGAACGCTTAGCCAACAGAAACAGAGAGCTTCCAAATAAGAGACAAAGTCCCGCAAAACAGGTTGGTTTTATTAAAATAATAATAACTTACGACTTTTTGTAAATATTGACAACGCCGAATTAGCCCCGAATTCCGACGTTGCAAAACGTCTATTATTTTCCCGGAAATTGAGAATTATTTATATTCTATCTTTAATACCATCGTACGTGTTTTAGGTTGAAACTAGGCCCGCCAGTACTGATAAGTTCGCTCCAGGGCCGTCTTCGATACTCAAGCGAAAGCCGAGAGAGGAAAAAGAGACTGTTGTAGTAGTAGTTAATGAGGCACCTGTTCCCGCACACGCAGTACCGGTGTCAATTTTGAAGAGAAAAGTTGCCCAAGGTAAGAAATGTTAGTAAATCACGGAAGTAATGATTTTTGGAATTAACGAAACTTAACCACATTCCAGATGAAAAGACTGAACCCCATTCGACGCACACGCCGCCTGTGACGTTTTCTCCCAGCGTGGTGGAGCCCGCAACGACCAATAGGAAACAGGGAATTTTAAAGAAAAGACGTAGTTTAGACGAATCAACTGTGATGCGACATAGAAGTTGTAGTCCAGATGTAGCCAATAAGGCTTCTGATTCTAGGTAAAATAATAAGATATTGTCCCAAAATTTAGTAATTTTTTTTCTGGTACGTTTAAATGTTACACTTAAAACAAAAAAAAATATTACTAAAAATCTTCGTGCACTTATAGTTTTAGTTCGCTTCTGAACTCGTGGTTTCGTCTTCAGACTGCCAGTAGTACGAAATCTGGTTTTCAGCCTTTTAACTGTCGTATAAGATTTGCCCACACTAGTGCAGCTTCTCTGTAATTTTTTCTGCACTCCCACAAAATGAACAACATATCAACTTGCACATTAAAATTCGCTTCCATGTTTAAATGGGCAATAAGCAGAAATAATCGTTAAAATGTTAAAATTCTTAACTGACTTAAGTAATAATAACGCATTGTCATGGAAACGAATAATAATTCGGAAATAAGTGAACTTTTTATTGGTAAAATTTATTTATTTTTTAAAATTTAACCAAAATTTAGTAATCCATAATTCCGCAACCGAAAGAGCAAATCAGAAAAAAAATTGTACACATACGTAGTTTTTCACGTATATTCGAATTTTATAAACAAAAGTACATTATCCTATTTAAAATTCCAAAGTTACCCCCTACCCCAGCAACACCCAAGCAAACAAAAAGCGGGTCTTCCTTGAGACATTTGGTGGGTTTACTGATTTATGGTTTAAAAGTTTGTTTGTCTACCATTATATGAATGTGCATACTATGTATCTACATGTATATATAATGACGGACAAGCAAACTTTTAAACCATAAACCAGTAAACCCACCAAATGTCTCAATAGAGGCCGGCTTTTCGGTGTATTCGAGTGCCTGTCTATATTCTTTATAGTCTCTGCCTCTACCCAAGAAAACCTTCACAAATATATATAATATATATATATATATATATATATATATATATATATATATATATATATATATGTATATATATATATATATATATACATATATACAGTTCTCTACTTTTTTATTATTAATTGTACGAAAAAAAGTTACTTACCAAATTATAAAAAGTTCTGCTTGCTAAAACAATCATATTAAACTATTAAAACTTGAAATAGAATGTACAGAGTGGTCAGAAAATAGAAACATTTATAATTGACCTACTTTCTATTAAAAAATAATATTAAAAATTTAAATATGTTACCTCTTTTGTAAATAATTAAAACATACGTGTAAATATGCAACTCAAGTTAATAATCATTAATCATTTATCAATTATCGACAAATAAGGAAATTTTGCTGGTATATAAGTTGGAAAAGGTAGCAATAAGACATTGGTGATGCCATTAAGAATTACCATATTTAAAATTTTAAAATAATTTTTTAATAGAAAGCAATGGACTTGAACTTAGATATAATTTTTAATTCTAAGTAACATTTTCTTCTTCATTTTGCTCTAAAATAAAAATTAAGGAGACTTCACTCTCGTGTAAATTATAAATATTTCTATTTTCTGATCACTCTGTACATACACTATATATATATATATATATATATATATATATATATATATATATATATATATATATACACCGAAATGAGGAATCCGAGATCCGTGATAATCTATCATCATCCTTATATATATATATATATATATATATATATATATATATATATATATATATATATATATATATATATATATTTGATAAGAAAAAATTAACAGGGACCCCTTGCCACTCTCTAACTATTAAAATGACTTGATAGTAATTTCGACATTAAAGCCAACGTATTTCCAAACGATAAATTCATTAAAAATGACCGCAAAAGCTATACATCCCTGCCGGAGGCATTAAAGAGCACATTTACCCCATTTTAACGAAATTACAAATGGCACTAATATGAGTTGGTGAGGCCAAATGCAGATTGATTCACGTCCCTTCAATTAAAAGTTATTTCAGGACCTACATAGAGGACTTTTAATTATATGCATAATAATTTAAATAATACATATACTGAGATGTGGTCTGCGTTGTAGATCGATTCTCAAGAATCAAAGAAGATCTTCCCTAGAAGAATTACGAAGAACCCAGTCCCCCGAAGTCCATATTCAGGGGATCTTGAAGAGGAAAACATCGAAGACTGAGGAGGATGACCACTCTTTGAATTCTCCACAGAGTATTTTGAAGAGAAGGTCCGGTGCTAGTAGTGCAGGTGAGATATAACGTTAAGATTGATAGTTGTCTGGTGTATGGCATTATTCTGTCGGAATTTGAAGTAAGATTTTTACGTAAATGGCAATGTTTCAGGAAGTACAGGCAGTACTCCGCACGTATCTATTACTACTGCAGTGATACTGGCAGCTGCCGGCGGAGCAGAAATGGTTCTAGAACCGCAACCCGCTCCGGAAACCTACAAGCCAATTTTGAAGAAGAAGAGTTTCTCCGACGAACATCCATATGGGTACGAAACTATTTATCTTTTGCGATATATCTATCTGAAATGTCCAAAGAAAATGGTACCAATTAATATTTTTTGCATTTTTAGTGAAACCCCATCGGATGGACCGAAACCAATTTTGAAAAAGAAGTCCAGTACCGATACCGACGATGGCGAAGACAAACCCATGAAGCCCATTCTAAAGCAGCCGAAAAGTTCCGGAAGGGAAATTTTGGACACGGGGCAGGAGGGAAGGTACTCCAGGTTCCAGGGCGGCGAAGCAGAGGGTAAGTAATGTTTGAAAATAGTCTTAAAATAATTTGTGAACAGTGTGCTTGTAAAATAGCGAATGAACATATTTGACGAGATCAAAGCATTTGAAATAATATTATGGTCTGAATCACTATTGTAAAACGAAAACGAAACGAAATTCGCGGGATCAAACGTAACGGATCTAATAATTTACGATTTGAAAGCATGAGAGATAATATGACTGAATCACTGTTGGGAAACGAAATTCAAAGGGCGTCAGCCAACGAAAGCTAGAAGTCTGAATCGTTTTTGGGAAACGAAATTCAGTAGGCATTAGGAAACGACAGCGGTATAATATTTTACAATATCAAGGCACGAGAAATAATATGTCTGAATCACTATTGGAACTGGAATTTAGAAGGCATCATTAAACGAAACCGATCTAAACGATTTGAAAGCATAAGAGATAATACGAGTATGTCTGAATCACTATTGGGAAACGAAATTGAGTAGGCATGATCAAACGAAAGCGATATACATATATTTTACGATATACAGGCATGAGAGATAATATGTCTGAATCACTATTGGGAAACAAAATTCAGAAGGCTTCATCAGACGAGAGAAATCTAATATTTTACGATTTAAAAGCTTGAGTGATAATGTCTGAATCGATTTGAAAGCATGAAACATAATATGTCTGAATCAATATTGGGAAACGAAATTCAGAAGGCATCAGCAAACGAAAGCGATCTAATATTGTACGATACGAAGACATGAGAGGTAATATGCCTGAATCACTATAGAGAAACGAAATTCAGAAGGCATCATCAAACGAAAGCGATCTAATATGTTAAAATTTGAAAGCATGAGACATAATATGTCTGAATCACTATTGGGAAACGAAATTCGATCGAATATTTTATAATATGAAGGCATGAGCGACAATGTGTTACGATATGAAGGCATGCGCGATAATATGACGGAATAACTATTGGGAAACGAAATTCAGAAGGCATTAGCAACCAAAAGTGATATAATATTTTAGGATTTGAACTCATGAAAGATAATACGAGTATGCCTGAATCACTATTGGGAAAGGAAATTCAGAAGGTATTAGCAAAGGAAAGCGATTTAATATTTTACGATTTAAATGCGTGAGAGATAATATGTCTGAATCACTATTGGGAAACGAAATTCAGAAGACTTTAACAAACGAAAGCGATCTAATACTTTACGATTTAAAAGCATAAGAGAATAAGTCTGAATCGCTATAGGGAATCGAAGTTCAGTAGGCATTAGCAAAGGAAAGCGCTTTGATATTTTGCGAAATACGGGCACGAGAGGTAATATGTCTGAATCATTACTGGGAAGCGAAATTCAGAAACCATGCATGAAACGAAAGCGATATAATATTTTACGATATGAAGGCAGGAGCGATAACATGACGGAATAACTATTGGGAAACGAAATTCAGAAGGCATTAGCAAACGAAAGCGATTTAATATTTTACGATATGAAGGCATGAGAGATAATAATATAACTGAATCACTATAAGGAAACGAAATTCAGAAGGCATCAACACACAAAAGCGATCTAATGCTCGTATTATACGATATGAAGGCATGAAAGATAATCTGACTGAATCACTATTAGGAAACGAAATTCAGAAGGCATCAGCAAACGATCTAATATTTTACAAAATGAAGGCATGCGAGATATGTTTGGATAACCAATTATCTAGATCTATAAGGTTAAGACACTTTTTTGGTGATAAGATGACTATCTGTAGCTCGTGTTATTCTGTAACGACATTACGATTAGTAAATGCTTTTTTACAATTTTAGACCACCCTTAAATTTAAACCAGTAACTCTTGAAGCAAGTTGTAATAAAAATATTTTGTTTTTCTTTCAGCTGAAGCCAAACCGTCAATCCTCAAGTCGACCTCTCTTCGAGCCGAATCGCCCCGACCTCGCCTGTCATTTTGCGGCGACGCCGACGCCAGCACAAGCAGGGATGACGACGCGGACTCGCGACGTCGCAACTCCCGCCGGTCGTACACGATCTGTTCCGATTTCAACGTGCAATCGAACGCTATTGGTCGAGACAAAGACGACGACAGAGATCTGAAAAAGGCGCGTACTCTGTCGGTGTTGGAGTTAGTGAGGACTTTCGAGAAGCAGGTTACGACTACTGAGAGTACCGGGGCTACATCGAAGAGGGCGAGTTTGAAAAGGAACAGTGACAGGTATCGCACGCAACCAGTGACGTCAGATGAGCTGCAGGAAAGGTGAGAAATCCGATTCTGCAAACGTTCATTGGTCCGCTTAACCTAAAAAAAACAATGAGTAAAATCAAGTTTTCTTCAAACTATTGATCTAGGATTTTTATTTTGTGCTTAAATTACTCAGGCCACACCACTTTAACAAAATCTGGAAAAAAAAAATGGAAGTGCGAAGACCTTTGAGTTAAGCTTAGTCGAGGCACACCGTGACACACGTTGGATAATTTGGCAACAGCGCAAATCGGCTCATTACTGCATTAGCACCCGAATAAATATACTAACCAGAATACTATCGCTCAGGTGGTACGTTTGATCTAAGTATCTAATGCCGAGGGACCTTGGGTCAGCGTTGAATCAAAATATTATGATATTGCCATAGGCGTACCTAGGAAATGTTATAAATATTTTTTCTAATGCAACTGACATCGGTCGTTGTAACTGATGCTGGCAAGTGAGATGCAAATGCTTTACAAATAATTTTAGAAGGTCTTTCGGATATATCTTCTTTAGCTTTCCTTTTACACGCATTAGAAACAGTTTTTCTATTTAATTTTTGTTCATGTGCCTCATGATTGTGAGCGCCATCGTTTCTTAAGATTACGTTATCAGGATCAACAGCATAAACTTTGGCTTTACCGTTTAACCCTTTCTGGTTACACCACACAGTAATTTCTCCACATTTTGAAACTCTTGTCTTTTGAAAATATAAAATTTTCGAAGACAAGCAAATTTTTTCCACGTCCACTTTTTATTACCTACTGAAACCGAATCAAAATGCCAATGCATTATCTATAATTTCTCGGAATATTATCAATTACATATATTGCATTTAACCACCTGAAGGTCAGTTCCTGCCCAATATACCTCGACGATTAAAATGCCCTTTTGCAGTGGCGGCTGGTGAAATTTCAAAGTTGTATATCTCTGATCCTACTTACGGGACCCGTACCAAACTTAGTAGTTTTAATAGTGAGCCCACTGGGAATGTTTTGGTAAAGAAAAAAAAACATTTTGTAATTTGCGAAAAAAAGTTGAATTTTTGGTGTGCCCCTCCTAAGAAAAAAATGAACACGTCTAGGTATTTTATTTATTATTTCTTCTGAACAAATTTTACATCATTTTGTCGACAGTTTTTAAATTTTGAGAGAAAAAAATGTGTTAGTAGAAAGTTATAGTCATTTGAATTTTTTTAAAAAATATATTTTAGACTTAAAAAAATTCAGATGACTATAACTTTCTACTAACACCTTTTTTCCTCTCAAAATTTAAAAACTGTCGACAAAATGTTGTAAAATTTGTTTAGAAAAAATAATATATAAAATACCTAGACGTGTTCATTTTTTTCTTAGGAGGGGCACACCAAAAATTTAACTTTTTTTCGCAAATTACAAAATGTTTTTTTTTCTTTACCAAAACATTCCCAGTGGGCTCACTATTAAAACCCCTAAATTTGGTACGGGTCCTGCAAGTAGGAACAAAGATATACAACTTTGAAATTTCACCAGCCGCCCCTGCCCTTTTGTGAAAACAGGTAAAGGAGACATTTTTGCACCCAGTTAACCTCCGCCGTAACATATTACATATTGCAATTACCCCAAGCCTTTATTACCTGCCTTATCGTTTTACAATTAGGAATTTTCGGAAATGTTTACCGAATATAAAGAAGCACATAAACCTAATATTCCAATTAACATTTGCCTTTATTACCTGTCTTTACCGTTTTCACAGTTTATACTTGAAATTTAAGAAATGATCATTTTATTATAATTAGAATTTCTTCTTAGATTTCTAATTTTATAGCTTTATGTAAATATATTATACAAAATATTTTAAGAAAGCATGGAATTATATCGAGAATCGATTGTAGAAGATTATATTGTTACACCTCCATTAACTTTTATATTCTGAGAGTTAAAAAATAGTTATAAAAATAATCAACGAAATCTCTTATTTTATTTATTTTTAGCAGCTAAATTACAGGTGTTCAAATGTCACTGTACCCATATCAACTAAAAATGTAAAAAACTCCTTTATTTTAAACGGTTTTGAAATATCTTACGTGTGGGGATGAAAAGTGTTTTTAAAGAAACGACTCATGATAGACATAATTATGTTTATACATATAAATATTTGCTAAAATTTTTTCTACTTAATAAACACTAAGAAATGTTAATTAATGGGTTGTCATTGATTCTTTTTGTATTTGTTTTTTCAACCCTTAAAATTAAAAAGTTAAAGGTAGTGTAAAATATACACCCTGCACCACATTGAGAGGGCTACTTTTTAAATATTTGCTATTAAAAATAAGTTTAAAGTTTAAAATTAATTCGGGGTGTTCTATTAAAAAAAAAATCATAAGTTTTGGTAGTATTTCAAAAACAGTACATAAAAATTGTTTTTAACAAGATATTCTACTTACAAAATCTATACAGTTTAAACCTTATCCAAATATTAAATAGTTTTTGTAAGCAACCCTCAAAATTAATAATTCTGTATCTCAAAAACGAATATTGTGAAAACGGCAACTTTCTATGTCTAACAGTTACTGGGATATCACGTAGTAACAATGAATTTCGAACACCCTGTACTTTACCTACATATGTATTATATTAGCTTTCAACCTCTTGCGGGAAATCTATAAAATTTATTCGCACCATCATACATCATTTATACCTCTTGACGTGAAAGTCGCTACTGCACTGGCAGTTTCGGGCTAGAATTTCGGGTTAGATGCGCTCGAAGGCCAAGAGCAGGCGGCGATCATGGGATCGGAGATAGCCTTCTGGTTAGTATATTTATTCGTGTGGTGCCAACCCTCGTAAAAAAATAAGACAATTAGAATATTATTATAACATTCCTATTTATTGCAAATATCTTGTTGCAACTGCTAATCTACCCAATTGTTTTCATAAATATTCCTAAAAATCACTTCACTCAAAATGAGATAATATTAAATTCTCTAATCTTATCAGTTCTCCACATTCACAATTCGTACATTTTCAATTACATCGACAGATGCCAAAGAAATAAAATAATTTCCTGTTTTTTCGCGGTCTCCTATGAAAATAACAATTTCGTTTTGGCACGGTTCCCTCGATTTTCCGACTAGAGGCTCTAAAATTAGCCTTTGCAAAGTTTTCTCAGTCGATTATTTTCCAGTCGGCGAAAGCGCGGCGATATTTCCACAAGTGAAAAGTTTGTTTTTGTTTAGTGAAAATCGTCCGTTTTTCACCTGTTAAAAGTAAACAAAGCAGGTACGACGGAGGTGTTTACGTTTGAAAAGCTTTATGCAGAAGTGTTGTTACTTGTTATCGGTTTCTTGTATTTAATTTAAACTTTTTATTTTAAAAATACGAAAACAGCCTACACTCGAGACCGAATTACATTTTCTGCGTGGTAGATATTTTCAGACTTGTTACGAAATTGTCTGTGGTGTGGGCGATACTAACAGAAAAAATATACGCTCGTAAGCGTAAGAATCATTTAAGTCTTGCTTATGGATCTTATAATAATTCTTTATGAATTTAGCTGTAAATTTAGAAATTTTTACAAAATCTGTTATTATGATGACGAAAAATACGAAATGTTGACCGAGGTCACTTTAATAATCTGCATAATATCTGATGTCAGTTGTGATCGACGCCATTGTGTGTATGTATAAAACCTACGCACAGAGTTATAAATAAAACTGGTACAATAACATATATATATATATATATATATATATATATATATATATATATATATATATATATATATGCCAAAATGGTCATATGAACATGGGTCCGCAGATGCTTTGTTTCAAAGATACAGGATGTTAAATTTTTTAAATGGCCTTTTCATGGTAAAGTCAATGTGCAATTATCTGTTGGGAAAACTAAACTAGTAAGGCGGTTAATAAAATTGCATTTATATCTTAAACGAAGCGAAAATTGGAAAAATATGAAGAGGTAAGTTTTGTTAAGAATTTAACATACTATTTGATTAGGATACGAAAATGTGAAAAAATCAGTGGCGTACATTTTTATTGCAAACATATTTTACCGTCTTCTCATATGTGCGCCCCTGGAGGACCTGTCAAGGTCTTTTCATAGTCAGAATTATGCTTAATTTAAGTACTTTCCACAACGTAAATTTTATCAAAATTGATGAAGCCATTTTGAAAATATTTTGAAAAACAGAAAAAAATAAAAATTTAACACCCTGTATCTTTGAAACACCCTGTATATATATATATATATATATATATATATATATATATATATATATATATATATATATATATATATATATATATATATATATATATATATAAATATAATGCATGCAATTTCATACAGTTATTTGTAACTTCGTATGTAAATGTCTTATTTATCCAATGATGAATTTTAATCAGCACTTGTTTGTCCACGATGGTTAATTAATTATTGAGCTTTGTATTTTAAGACAAAACGTTATTGATATGTGAGTGTGTGGTTTCCTGGGCATTATTGATATGATTCAGGTTTGAGGATATTTCACGTGTTTAAAAATCTGCAATAAACGCTGGTGTCTGTTAACACTGTAATATAGCAGTTTAACAAATAATTCGAAGCCAGGTTGCAAGTACCCATCAGGCAGCGTGATAAGCGATAATTACCGCTAAATATCTGTCGTCGTTCACCTGACGACCTGAGATGTGTCGATTTTTTTTTGGACTCTAAAATAAAATTAGTTGCCATATGTTCAGAGATGGTATTGCAATCTACATCACTTCGTAGGTTCCGCCTCTTCCTAGCTTTATATGGGGTTGATGTTCCTGGTTCATCCATCTCTGCTTGATCTTCTTCTAGCTCTTCCCACATACACCTCCATTGCCATTACCCTCCTCGCAACATAATTATTATTTTTTTATAGGCTGTCCATATTACTGTTTTCTTCCTTTTCTATCGTCTTCTTTTCTTGACCTTAGAATGTGTCTTCTTCCTTAAATCGCTCTTGACCCCATCCATATTTCTCTGCTTTGGCCTTCCTTTCCATACATTTCCATTACCATTACCCTTCAGCTTATCGTTATCCTTTCTCATCAGATACCCGCACCACTGCTAGTCTCTTTTCCTGTATCCTATTTCCAAAGCCTTGTTTCCTCGTCTGGTCCTTCCTGTTATTCCTAGCATTGCTCCTACCGTTTGTATTAAGATGATTTGAATGAGTATCAGTACCACCAGTGACCAATAAATACGCATTGTTATTATTTTTAATGTGTATGTTAAAATAAAATTTAATTTCAGTCGTAACCTGCTCAACCATACCAGCCCACATCGTTCTTGTCCAGAAGAAGGCTATTCACCTCGCCCTTCCCATCTTGCATATCACACCCATAACGGACTATCGGGATCGTCTCGATCTTTGGACGCAGCCACCTTCGACTTCACATCGTCCCTAGAAGATGAAGGTCGCCTAAATAGCTTCCTGTCTTCGCCGTTCCATTCGTCTTCCTTCCAGACAGTAAGTGCTTAAGTTGTAAAACTGAAACAGTTTTGTTGTGAACAATAATTTGTTTTTAGGCAGGGTTATCCCCAGAAAGCCCAGCTTGTCACAAAAACTCATCGGATTCCGCGTTTCAATCCTTAGGGGACGGTCTTGAGTTGGAAGAAGCCGAAGAAGACAAAGACGATTTAGGCATCCAAGCGGAAATGTCGTCTCTGGCTAGCCAGATGAGAAGCTTGGCCGAGGAGGCCAAGAAGAAACGACTGGAGAGGGGTATGTAACAATTCTGCGTAAATTCCTTTATATGTACTAACATTGCCGTAATTATTTTCAGATATGGCTGCGACAGAACGCAAGGGCATTCTTAAACCGTCCCCTTCGTCGGACGCCGCCGCCGCCGCGTCTTCCTCCCTTCCGCGCCGCAGTCAATCGTTCGCCTCGCCGCGATCAGTGCTTAAACCTCGCCACTCGCCAGTTTTCGGCTCTCCTCGAGGCGACTCGTCCGCCACCGCCTTGCTTCGGCACGAATCGGCTTTCCACAAGGTCCAACCGACGCGATCCGAACTGTCGGCGGATAAAGACGACGAAGGAATCTCGTGTAACGATTCGGGATCGGATTCGGAATCCTCCGAGGCGAAGGGTAAATCGCCCAAGTTCCAAGTGAAAGTGACCGGCGGGGACGATACGACGTCGGAAGGAGAGAGTTCCGGGGGCCGGGAGGTGAAGAGCATTTTCAAGAACGAGAATAAGTTGACTTTGAGTTTTAAGTAAGTACTTATTATACTTTGTATTTTTTAATCGTTTATTATATAGTTATGGTATGTATTAATATATAAATAGTTTCAAAAACGCAATACATCGAACAACGTAGAGTTTTATGTCACCCACCTGCACCGCATGGTAATAACCAATAAACCGTAAAACAAAAACTTGATAGGTTAACTAATTCTTGGTTTTATGGGCCCATTAAATCAAAATTGCCCATAAAGACGTTGATGATGTAAATGAACTGCATTAGCTACATAATACAATATTGGGTAATGAAAATTTGTAAGCTCTGTACAAAATACTTCATCATCTAGTATTCTTAGTAACTTTAACAGTAAAAGAGAAAGAAACATGAAATTAAGAAGTTAATTTAAGCTTGCCAGCATTTCTGGAGAAAATAATAATAATAATAATAATAAAGTTTATTTAAATTAATTACAATTTAAACATAAATTCACATATGTATATTATAAATAAACTTGTTAAAACCCCCGAAGACGGGCTTGTAGGGGGTAAATCTTATATTCAGCATTATATTATTTTATTATATAAATTATTCAAACAATTGTTACCAAACGACAAGCCGCAGCGAATGCAATTTTCAGAGTGGTTTATGGGTAAGTTGCATAATAATGAGCACGTATTTGAGAAACCTTTTTTATCGACAAGGCATGATTTTACCTCTCTGGTTATGTAAATTCTCAACAAATGAGAATGGGTGGTTCTAAAAATCCACATTTCTTTATAGAGAAGCCTCTGTAGTCACAGAAAGTTGGCGTACGGGGGGCCATATCGAAAAGAAGGTTAATTGGGCCGATTTTTTTTGAAGGGACCGTCAATTCGGCGCGATACCATAAAATGATATTTTAGAAAATTTTATAATTGAAATAAAAATTTTATAAACGCATTAGACGATGACGAGTGACATACAACTGTAATTTTACAGGCATGCAACCTCTTATGGGCGCATCAGTACCTTGATGTTCTCCCTCTCACCCTGGAGGTAAAAAACCGAATTTAATTTTCGCATAAAATACTGACAAGATGGCGAAAGGGCCGGATTTAGTCTATAAAACCTATTCAATGTTCGATTTATCCAAACGTGGGTCAGACATATTGGCGTCGTATACCTTAGTATAAAAGTTAAAAAAAATTATCACAGCAGCGTTAATTGATTCTTCCACGATTAAAATATAAAATAATTTTAAAACTGATTTATTTCTCACAAATAAATTATAATAATGTGCTACCCGCCCACTCTAGTTCCGATAAATCGAAGCGATAATTATCGCGTAGGTAAGCAGCACTAACACTCTTTTAATTTGTTCGCGCCAGAAAAACCCGTACGCTCTGTATAAAATTAATGAGACCGCGCCTACTCGGACCCGCTTTATATTTAGACGTTTTATTTGTAACAGGTCCATGCTTCCATGCCACTTGTGCCGGTCTTCTTTAAAGTAGAAACTAAGTATATTTTTAAACCCCATTCACTGGCGCGCGTCAATATAATTTATTTCATAATATTAATAATAATAAAACAGTGAGTTTTGTTCGTTGGTTGCCTGATTACACAGAAACGCACAAATAGACTCACGTCCATTCAAAATATATAACAGTAGTAAGAAAAATCATCCCTCTTGCCCTTTAGAGTCCCTAACAAAGATTCATCTGTAAAAACAGGAGGGATGAAACTAGATCTTAATTTAAAAAAAGGGGGCCCCGGTTCATCAGCCCTCAGAATGACATCGAACAAATGACAACTTAAAAGTCATAAACGTCAACCAAGCGGTATGACAGTCACTCCTACCTTGGGTTCATGCTCACGCGATTTATTTGAACTTCTTGAAAATATAACAGTAACGAACGTTACAATATTTAAAAAAAATACAAAAATCTTAAACTTACAAAATTAATAAACGAAAACTTGCGTTTCGATTGGCTCATGGGATCGTTTTGAAAAGTCTAACCAATCGTTCGTTCTGGGATAGTAAACAATATTGCCATATTCCATTTCACAGACGTTTTCTTTGTTAGTAATACATACATTTGTTGGACATGTTTAATCTAAGGGTAAATGCTTCTACATTAGGCGTTTTTAAAACAGAAACGCACGCATCTTCAGTATAATAACAATATCTACGAGTAACTTCATAGGAAGACTCATAAACGAAGTACTCGTAACTGCAATTACTAAGAAGGCCGCCAGGCAGAGATTGTTATCTCTATACACGAATACGTACATCGGATGGGATCTTCTTCAAGGTTGAAAGTAGTAATCGTATAGGGAAAATGGTTTTAAGTAGATAAATAAAACACGACTTAAACGTTTCGCAAATGTTACGCTTAGCTGTAATAGGATTTATTAATTTATATTAATCTTCGATTTATCCTATTATATCTACCAACAATAATACCTTTGACGCAGGCGCGGCCCTTGAAATTTCAAAGTTGCATATCTCTGTTGCTACTTATGGGACCCATACCAAATTCAGGTTTTTTAATAGTGAGCCTACTAGGAATGTTTTGGTAAAGAAAAAAAATATTTTGCAATTTGCGAAAAAAAGTTGATTTTTTGAATTGACCCACCTGGGTAAAAAATTAACACGCTTAGATATTTTATTTATTATTTTTTCTAAACAAATTTTACATCATTTTGTCGACAATTCTTAAATTTTAAGAGAAAAAAATGTGTTAGTAGAAAGTTATAGTCATTTGAATTTTTTGCAACCGAAAATTTAAATTATTTTTCATAGTTGCATATCTCTGTTGCTACTTATGGGACCCATACCAAATTCAGGTTTTTTAATAGTGAGCCTACTAGGAATGTTTTGGTAAAGAAAAAAAATATTTTGCAATTTGCGAAAAAAAGTTGATTTTTTGAATTGACCCACCTGGGTAAAAAATTAACACGCTTAGATATTTTATTTATTATTTTTTCTAAACAAATTTTACATCATTTTGTCGACAATTCTTAAATTTTAAGAGAAAAAAATGTGTTAGTAGAAAGTTATAGTCATTTGAATTTTTTGCAACCGAAAATTTAAATTATTTTTCGGTTGAAAAAATTCAAATGACTATAACTTTCTACTAACACATTTTTTTCTCTTAAAATTTAAGAATTGTCGACAAAATGATGTAAAATTTGTTTAGAAAAAATAATAAATAAAATATCTAAGCGTGTTAATTTTTTACCCAGGTGGGTCAATTCAAAATATCAACTTTTTTTCGCAAATTGCAAAATATTTTTTTTCTGTACCAAAACATTCCTAGTAGGCTCACTATTAAAAAACCTGAATTTGGTATGGGTCCCATAAGTAGCAACAGAGATATGCAACTTTGAAATTTCACGGGCCGCGCCTGCTTTGACGTGATTCTTTGTTATACAGTTATTATGGGTATTCTGAAAATAACTGGACATCAACGGATGAAAGTGGCACGTTACGAAATTACAATTCTGAGTCTCCCCATATTTTAAACTGTTTTCGAGATATCGCCTTGTAACACTTTAAAATACTCACCCTGTAGAAGGTAATGGGTAATGGATTTGATATCCACAGTATGAATTCCGCTTGTTCTGACACTAGTTTTGAAAGTTCTAAACATTGCACAAAGACGTAACAACTACATTCATGTCATGTAAACGTAAAGGAAAACAAATGCGACATATCACCTGCATCCACTCATGTCTTTGGGGCTAATTTGAGGACAGGAGGCTTAGCTACCCTAGTCTTCCCCCCTCCTCCTTAACATTCTCGTCTCGGTCATGTCTAACCGCATTTCATGCACTTTCTTTATTGATCAGTGTTTTATATGCCCTTTTCCTCGTACTGGCTCTGGTCCGGTGACGTCACAGCACACCGAGGGCTTCCTAATAATTCTTCAATTTCGCTAGCGCTCTACGTATTATTATTACCAAATCCGGTGTACCCTATGATGGTAGAACCCAGCTATTTAAAATTCTTTACTTTCTTTAACGTTCTTCTTGTATCTGTTGCTTTTCCTTCCATCCTTCCTTCGATTGAACTACTTGGTAGTCGTCTTACTAATTTATAGATTTTTCTTTTCTATGGATTTCTTTTAGCTCTCCACTATCCTTTTTAAGTTTCGCTGCTGATACTAAACATTACAATATTATCCGGAAACATTATGTACCAGGCTTCTTCACCTCTTAATATGCGGGTTCGGCGACTCATCAGCAAGCGTCTAGATGACACTATCTAGATATGGTCACGTGGATTACTACCAATCATTTGATAAGTAACCACGTGACCAGCTGCCATTAGTGTCATCTAAACGCTCGCTGATGAATATCCGAACCCGCCTATTGTCCGAGTTATTTTATTCTGACATCCATGACAAGGCTGACAAATAGTCGACTTACAAGCAAATTTCAGGTGCAGGTTTCATAGTCGGTAATACCCAACCTAGTCAATCAATAACGAAAACCATCTCCTTTATATAAATAAATAAATAATGCATGGACAATAACCTATATTTTAACTAAAAACGGCTCTGACGAAACCACCATAAATAACTAATAACTTTTAAGAAGAAAATCATCCATAAACAATCATTAACATTATCGGTCGAACAATAATTAACATCTCATTAAAACATAATCGTCAATAAAATTCCGCGAGTTGATCTTTGCGCGCTTTGTTCTAGGAACTTAACCTTGCATTCTCGTCCCGATGTACCTCTATCGTATATGAGCATCAGCTATTATAGTATTATTAAGATTGTTTATTGATTAATAAACTATATTTTTGTTGTTTTTTGATGGCTCTGCTTGTAAGTGCTTCTATGGGAGGCGTGTAAGCGGACCGCCAAACGCGGTATACAGGGTGTCAGAAAAGTCTTAGTATAGGCAAATATCTTTGCTATTAGTGGTGCTTCAGTTTGAGGTTTTGCATTGCATTTGCAGCTCCGTGTCGGTAGATTTTAGTCCAGTTCCAGTCTGTAACAGATCGCTTTAACGGTTTAAGGTGAATTTTCCTATGGTCGGTTCTTTTCCGTTCTCATTGCGCTGTGGTTCCGGCAATAGGTCATATTTCAAAATATTTAATGTCAGGGATCTGTCAGGTTGGCATCGCTTCGGGTTTGATACTTACTTGAACCAACAAAACTTTGGTGCTTACCGACTAATTTCAATCGATTTTTGACCGGCAAAGATGGTGCATTTTAAGTACGGTTATTGTGTTAAAACTGGGTTATTTATTTGGCAATGTCGTATAGAGTAATTAATATTTAAATCCCTCTTTAAGTGACCTTAGTAGTACTTACAGAAGCGACAAAAGCATTGCGACATTTTTATGCACTTTTCTTGAATCCGAGCCCAATTTGATACATGTTATGTCACAATGTCACGCAAAAAATTCAGCGTAAATCACTTGTCGCACATGCCCGCGTGTCTATCTGTGACCATCAGCATCGGTGAAAGGAGCAATAACGTTCGCTATTAAAACAATGTACCTCGCATAATATTACCTATTGCAAAACTTAATGTCCATAAAATGTATATACAGTTATCTGTGTCGCACCTATCCTTAACTATGTGTGGACTACATTAAAAATTAGTTGGAATGTTCCTTATTTTCACTCTACTATGTAATGGTCTTATCCAGCATTTATTTTATTTTACAGTACAAAAGTCTTCCATTCGAAAAGCTGCACCAGCAGCCGCAGTGCAATGTTTTAAATGTAGATCTCACAAAAATCACTCGGTTTTAAATAGACTGAAAGGTGCTTAGAGCGTTTTAGAAGAATAGGTTACACTGCACAGTGTTCCGACTATATAGAGAGGGCGGTCATAATTATTGCAATTCATATTTTTGGAAAATTAATAGCGGAAAATGCATTTCGGTACTTAAAGAAGGCTTATTGTAAACAAACTATACACAAAAATATTGAAGTGTGAGTCCAGCTAGCGTGATAAGTGTTTCATAATACAACTTTGTATTATTATAATTTTTTTCTACTGTCTGCATCGTTCTACAAACCCTTGATTCTTGTCAGATTTATTCTACTCTGATTTTACAAAGTGTTGGAAAGAAACAACAGTTTTTATAACTTTGTTTTATCTTTACTTAACAAGGGTTATAGTAAATAAGAGAATTATATATATATGATTGTATTCTCCATTTTGTGGGCTTGGGGGACAGGATAAATAGTTAAAAGTCAAGATAAAATGATATCACAAGCGCGGTCAAAAAAAATATCCATTTGATTAATGTCCAAAATTATCTGCAAATAATAGTATATTGTACAACGAGCATGGAATGACATACGTATATTAAGCTAGCTCACCATGGTCACGTCGCGCATTTCTAACCTAATGGATATTTAGTTTCTAATTAGTTGCTAATTAGTTACGCTAATCCCGATTTAGTTGCTATTCATCCCTCCAAGATACACGCGGTGAGCTAACTTAAATATTAATCTAGCAGACCAATTACTATAACTCGGGTTCTGATCAACTTATCGACTTTGTTCAGCCGCCATATTTAGTTGCTAATTTGTTGCTGGAAGATAGCGTAGTTTATTTTACCCCCCGTCAACCCCTATGTCCAGGATCGGCACCCCTAAAGGCATGAATTTCAATATGGCTCTGTAGGTAATTATAAATGGTTCTATATTTAGTTGCTAATTAGTTGCTGACGTTTTATGCTTTTCATTTTTTTTCCCTCCCCATTATACCCGAAAACTGCGGTGGTGCTAGAATAATTGTTTGTCTATTCAACCCTTCCGCGCAACTTTTGATCAATGAGAGATATCGACTTCGTTCAACCGCCATATTTAGTTGCTAATTAGTTGCTGGAAGATAGCGTAGTTTATTTTACCCCCCGTCAACCCCTAACTCCAGGATCGGCACCCCTAAAGGCATGAATTTCAATATGGCTCTGTAGGTAATTATAAATGGTTCTATATTTAGTTGCTAATTAGTTCCTGACGTTTTATGCTTTTTATTTTTTTTTCCCTCCCCATTATACCCGAAAACTGCGGTGGTGCTAGAATAATTGTTTGTCTATTCAACCCTTCCGCGCAACTTTTGATCAATGAGAGATATCGACTTCGTTCAACCGCCATATTTAGTTGCTAATTAGTTGCTGGAAGATAGCGTAGTTTATTTTACCCCCCGTCAACCCCTAACTCCAGGATCGGCACCCCTAAAGGCATGAATTTCAATATGGCTCTGTAGGTAAGTATAAATGGTTCTATATTTAGTTGCTAATTAGTTGCTGACATTTTATGCTTTTTTTTTCCCTCCCCATTATACCCTATAACTACGGTGGTGCTAGAATAATTGTTTGTCTATTCAACCCTTCCGCGCAACTTTTGATCAATGAGAGATATCGACTTCGTTCAACCGCCATATTTAGTTGCTAATTAGGAGTTAAGGGTTGACGGGGGGGGGGGGGGGGTAAAATAAACTATGCTATCTTCCAGCAACTAATTAGCAACTAAATATGGCGGCTGAACAAAGTCGATAAGTTGATCAGAACCCGAGTTATAGTAATTGGTCTGCTAGATTAATATTTAAGTTAGCTCACCGCGTATATCTTGGAGGGATGAATAGCAACTAAATCGGGATTAGCGTAACTAATTAGCAACTAATTAGCAACTAAATATCCATTAGGTTAGAAATGCGCGACGTGACCATGGTGAGCTAGCTTAATATACGAGTATGACGTTTGCAGCACGATGCCGCAGGCGGGTGCTTCAAAACATACGAGTAGGAAATGGTCATTCCATGCGAGTTTTACACTATACTTTTTCTACGAATGTTACTGTTAATAAAATGGGATTAGTAATATTTTTCTTTTTAAGATGTCAAAAAATGTCAATCAAATTATAAAGATTTTGACGCGGCGACGGTCAACGCCACCTTTGTAAAAATATACCCGTGCACAATGGGAACTTTGTAGTTGAATCACCATGGTGATTGAACCACAATGAAAATGTGTAACATACAATGCACTATGTTCCGAAATTACTATTGAACATACAATAAAGGTTTTTATTAACATTCGTAGAAAAAACCTTTTAAACAACAATATTTTACTAAAAAAAGAATCAGTTACCTGTGCTACTAAGGCCACTTAAAGAGGGATTTAAATATTAATTGCTCTTTATGACATTACCAAATAAAAAACCCACTTTTTAACACAGTATTTATCGTACCTAAAATGCACCATCTTTGCCGGTCAAAAATCGACTGAAATTAGTCGGTAAGTGCCAAAGTTTTATTGGTTCAAGTAAATTTGGTTGATTTTGAACCCAAAGCAATGCCTACCTGATAGATCCCTGACAATTAATATTTTGAATTATGAACAATTGCCTGAACCACTGTGCACCGTACTAAACAGATCGACGAAAATATGTATACCGCATTGTTCCTCAAAGCGTTTCAGCATCTTATCTGTATCATTTCAAACTAACTGTTGTCGTTCACGCATAAAATACTTTTCGGTCATTATATTGAATCCATAATTCTTCAATCTAATAGGAATTTCACGGTCGGTAACTTCAAATAAACCACAGGGGAATTCTTGGAATCATTTTATTATTAAATTATCTATATCATTTTTCTTTAATGGTTTTTATGTCGAGTCAGTGACCCCCTACACCTCGACTATAGTCGCTGCTGCTGACCATAACACCGGACATTGTATAATAATGAAGAAGTGCTGCAATTTTACGCTTCCGTGGACATGGCGAATCACTGTTTCTTTTTTTACTAGGTTGTTTAGGTTGGGCGGCGGCTAAAAAAGGCCTCTGGCGATCTGGAAATCTTTTGTAGTTGTTGTTCGTTTTAAAGGTAAGATCGTGTCATCATACCTAAAGCACTTTTTTATTAGTGACAGTTGGAGTTTTCAGTTTATGTCTTCCTTCACTGATTCGCACTCTGCACTGTTTCGTAAATAGTTTATAATTACGTATGTCATAATCTTGCCATCTACTATTGACATTAAGCTCTTAGTTCATCAAACAACGCCTAGCGCCCAAGCTTGTAACGTTTCAACTGTTTAGTTCAAGTTTTTAGCTAATCCGAGCTCGCAACATTACAACAGCGTACATTGAAACGCCAAGATATTAAATCTTAAAACGTTTCAACTGTTTAAACCAAGCTTCTAGACGATTAAACACAAAGCCAAGCTTTCAAGCGTTTCAACGGGGTACAACTTCTAAGCTGATAACGTTGCAACTAAAAGGCTTTGCTTCTTGCAAAGTTTCACCTGTTTAAACCAAATTTCTCTTATCAAATACAATGCCAAGCATTCAAACTTTCAACGTTGCAACAGGGTACATCTTCCAAGCTAATAACATGGCAATTTTAGAAGTTGAAGCATGCAAAGTTTCAGCTGGCTAAACCAAGTATCTAGCTGACCAAACACAATGCCAAACATCCGCAATCATTTAACTTCTCAAGACTGTGAGGCTTCTAAGCTGATAACATTGCAACTCTAACGTGTTCAAACTTTCAAAGTTTTAGCTTTTGGCTGTGTAAAGTGCCCAAGCATTTGAGCAAAATAATGTGTTGGGTCTTAGAATCATTAAAAGTTTCTAAAGATTCTGCGAAAGGGATCTGTGTAGATAGGCAAACGCTTGTTCCAACTTGGGTACCAGTTTGGGGAAATGAATATTGGGCTAAAATGTTGTCAGCGTAACTATGAATGAAGGATAGTATTGATGATGAAAGAGAGTAGATAGTCAATATTTCTACTAGAAATAGGCTGGTGCCAGTACTGAGCTTTGTGGTAAGCCAGCCCTGATTGAATGAAAAAAGGCATTATAAAAATGCAATATACCTTAAAAATAAATACTTTTCAGACGTTACAGTCGTTGTGACATTATGCTAAAGCCATTATATAAGTAGGTACAATTTACTATGACTTGCGGACTGATTGCTTTAAGATGCTTAGTTATGGCGCAACTCTTCGTGACGAAATGTCACTTAAAGCTTAACGATGGGTATTATTGTATAGTCGGTTTATTAACTTAAAGCTATTTTTAGATAAAAAAAATTAATCGAGGATAAACGACGACTAAAAGATCTGCAGTCTGGAGGCATGGATTATTTTAAAATCAGTTTAAGATGTTTCCTGTAATACAGCATTAACTTATTAAAATAACCACATAAAAGGTTTCCTTAGGCGTTGAATAGTTATATTATTCTTGTATTCTATTGAAGCGAGAGGACTGGACAGGGATGAAGAAAACTGCTGTCCCTGGTGAGAGTAATTCTTGGATGAATCTAGATAAGATGGAACAGCCGATAGGTATTGTTTGATCGGAAATATTTGTTGAAGACAGACAGATCACTCACATCGCATTAGTAAGCGAGACAGAATGAAGTTTTCCTATAATAATGTTATTAATAAGACAGATAGTAAGTCTATGGATAGTTCTCTTTTGAATCTCCCCCTCTCATATGTGATGGGAATAATATTCTAGGTTCCGTCTTATTTGGGGGACACAGGGGATATTGGAAGAGGAAAATATTACTAGAACTGTTGCGTCTGAATATTATTTCTGACTGAAGTCAATAAGCCGATGTAGCCAGGTCGCCGAAATTATTTTACATGCGTAAATAGACTCTAACTACTGGCACAGATTACAAAAAAGAGATATCAGATTCATTTCTGCCAAACAAAAACCTCGTTGCATAAATATTCAACTGGTCTTTCTTCGGTACCGATACAATTATGATAATTCGTATTATGCTGTAGCAGGAGTAACTGTAATTCGAGAGCTGCTATCTGAAGCAGGAAACGAAATTTTAATTACATAAATTTTAAATATTGATTGAAATACAAAGACATATTTCAAATTAACTGGATGTTATACCGTATCCATTTACTTTTGAGAATGATGACAGAAACCCATTTTACAACGAAGAGATCAATTATGTCTCTCTCTCATGTTTTTTCTCTCTCATTTTTTTCTCTCTCGTCTTCTTTCTCTCTCATACTCGTAAAATTTTTACAGCTGGTAGAAAGTTAGGTTATGTGAAAGATTAATATGACATATTAATTGAAGCCTGTCCCATGATATAAGTTGTTTTTGCAGTGTAAAACTATACTTAAAAAGTTTATATAAAGTATTAGCAGCTTAAATTCCTGTGCTATATGAATCTGGGACTATCAACTATTGAAATATTAAGCAAGGTACATATTTGTTCTCCTTTACATTACTTGGACCGGGCGTTATGGGAATAAATAACAGGAATGCCGACCCGATATAAAGTTGAGAATAGTGGGCATTACAGAAGGTTTCTTTAGTTACTGAGACTGAGAAAGTAGTGAAAATTGCGCCCTAGAAACGTTTGGTTTCAGTTTAAAGCTGAAGTCACAGTGTCATTAAAAGTGTTTCTATCCTTCTGGAACTGAGACTCAACATTTACAGTTAAAAATGGTGAAACTACTTGGTACATTCGATTAAACAATTTTTATAGCGTCTTTAACTTACACAAACATCACTGTTCCCAGGTAGGCTATATTATAGATCCATTTTCATTATATATCGGAGAATAGGGAATATTTTTTATCCTTATTATAAATTGTTTCTCCTAATAAAAATATTTACTCATTTTTGAAATTTTTCCTTTATTTATTTAAATATTTTTCCTCCGATCCTTTTAGTGCAAATTGTTGGTTAGAGGTAGGTAGTATTATTATTTGGGTAGGAAGCAATTTTAAATGCTATAAAATAATAAGGTTAATGTGGCTATGCTAACACTGTTTTTTTTTTATAAAAACGAGATTTTTGCAAAAAATGCTGTTTGTGTTCAGTAAAAACAAAGGTCTTTTGCTATAAAATCATAAAACTTACGGAAGTATTTTGTCAGGTTAGAAATTTATTTTTATGACAACTCCGATTAAACTTTCACTGTTTCACTATAGGCAACCAGAAATACTTGCGCACAAACAAAGCCGCCTGGTGATGAAATGTTTGATTATTCTTTTTTATTGGCAACAACATCGTTTTTATTTGTCTTTTACTAATACCCCTTTTGCTAACAAGGATAGAAAGAAACCGGATTCCGCTGGGATTTAATCAGGAAAAAAAAAGAATTTTGCGATGACTATCTTTCGAAGTATATAACCAGCAATACTTAAACAAGCAAAGAATGTACGATAAAAATTTGAACAAATCCTTTTTTTATTTGTCTTTGTCTAATGCACTTTCGCCAACACGGATAGAAAGAAATCTGATTCCTCCGTGATTATCAGGAAAGAAAAGATGAATATTGTGAGTACTAAAATATGTTCTGGTGTAAACGGTCCATGGAACTGACCAATAGGGTTAATTCTTGTTCAATTGTTTTTTCTGTCATCATTCTCAAAACCAAATGGATACCGTATAGTATAGCAAAATAGAGTTGCAATAAATTATGATGTCTTGGAAAGCTACTAGACTGCTTGGTTAAAAACCTGTTGAATAAGACTAGATAAAGGACTGAGAATAGATAGAGAACTGTCGAAATAATCTGAAAGTAAAACTAAATCAAAATAGTCTGATACCTGTGATTAGCCTAGGTGCAGAATTCGAAAAACATTAATTGAAATTAACATTCAGAGAAGAGAGTAACTTTTGACCATTTCAAATTCGCATTTACAACAACTTTTCGTCCAATGGAATAATATTGTTACCCCATAAGAATCAGCGATCCAGTAACTGCAAGCCGTATTTTAGATTTGATATAGAAAAATCGCACAGAAGAACCATCGGTAACAAGACCAAGAATATTCCCTCTCAACATTATGGAGCAGGTGGTATGCTAATGACCAGTGACGTAACAGCGTTATGCAAGAACCCAAGCAGTGAGTCACGTGGATTAGTAAGATTGTAGGTAACGGATGAAGATTTTAAGAAGTTGGTAGATAATGCATGCGTCATGTTTGTTACAAGGTTCAACCATTAATATAAAAGGATATAAACAAACAGTTTCTTATTTTTAAGACTGGGAAATTTGAAAGAATATTAACGGCATTACTAACTGATATTTTCTTCATCTAGGACAGCCCACCTAGACTTTAGCCCTACGCACTGTGAGCGTCTAAAGAGAAGGGAAGTGTAATCTATTGACACTAGTAAAGGATTGAAGGTTGTAAGGGGAAGGGAAAACATCTCCAGGCAATTTGTTCCATAATTTAGAGACCCTAGGTATGAATGAGCGAGAGAAGTGGGTTGTTTTAGGCTCTTGTAGCTGAACAGCCAAGTGAGGAATGATGGCGGTTAGTTCTTTTGAGAGAAATCCGTTGAAATACCGATAGAAGAAGGGAGTTTTCCTGTGAGGATTGGGTCACTGATGAATCGAATGGCTCTCTTTTGGATAGAATCAAGGATGTTAAATGTGGTAATGTGTATGATGATGCGGCTCCCCAGATGTGGGAAGAGTATTCTAGATTAGGATTTATTTGGGAAACATAGATAGTGTGTAAGTTGAAAGGGAATAAGTATTTTCTTGCTCGGCAGAGAAAACCAAGCTTTTTAGCTGCTGATGTAGTGTTTGTGCCAGCTGAGATCATTTTCAAAAGCGATGCTTTGACCGTGTTGCGTGACAGGGAGCAAAACTGGGTTTTGGACGCGTTGAACTGACCAAGACTTTTGGCACCCCAGTCTAAGAATAATTGAAGATATTGCGAAGGGAATAGGTGAATATTATCCTGCTCTTAATTCGAGACTTGTTTGGAAAAATGAATGTTGGGATGAAGCGTACTATCGTCAGCGTTGATGGGATTTGTAGTTAAAGAGAGCAGGTTATTTATTAATGTGAAGAGGTCGATGCCAGCATTGATTGATAGGATGTAAATTATATGACTGGCCGTCTACTACGCCAGCTTTGCGCCGATTAGAGAGAAAGCTACCGATCTAGGTAGGTACATAGTTTCGGAGGAAGACCGCCATGAAATTCCAGTGACTTCGTCCAGTTGTGTTTGTAAGATCAGCTGTGAATCTTTGGTGACGAAATCCATAGTGTCTTGTCGTGGATGCGTTTTTGTTTTCCAGATATTTCAGAGACATCTTACGAAATAGTATTGATAGATGAAAATGTCAGAAGGGGACGCATGGGCTCTTCATATACAAAATGGGTTATCTACGAATAAAAGAGTAGAAGTTTTCTATGTCAATTACAATACTGTCCAACGTCAAATAATGAGAGCTCTAGTGAATTTTAAAATATCTCCAGAATCTTGCGCCACTGCGCATGATTAAAGCTACACGCGGGAGGTATTCTGTAGGCCGAAAGACGCCCATGTCATGCATTTTCTCATTGTTCGGAGACTTGTTATGATTTTCCACTGAGTGGGATTCTGTTGTAATCTTCAACATAAAGGCAATTGAAACACCACTGTTTTATCCGTACACTGCAAACGTGAAAGTAAAAGAGAAGAACACGAAAGACACGATAATGCGCTTAGGCGCACCATTCAATCACGATATGCTCTCCATTGTTTACAGGATGAAAAATGTCAAATCACCTGTTCGACTCGAAAAATAATTAATGTAACAATCAATGGGAGTAAACGGCTCGAAAAAGGTCGTGATTAAATGGGAATTATCTTCGTCGTGACCGCTGATTAAAAGAGAAGAGAATTTTCTTCACTTCAAGAATGCTTCTTTATTAAATTCGTGATTAAAGTTGCAGGAGAACTAGGACGGTTTGATGGGTTTTGAATCGAAAGGTAATTAGTTCTATTGATAAATATTTCCCGCTGCGCCTCGAGTTATTTTTATCAATATTGTTCGTCCCTGGCTCTTTGTTGTAAAGTGAAGTGTTAGGAGTGCAACAATTAATGTAGGATTTACCAAACCATAAAAATGGATACCCCACTGGAGGAAGTGCTCTGGTTAGTCTTAAGATTAAATACCATTTTCTGTGGTCTCACTAGCAATAACTTTTTCATATCCAGTGGTTTGCCATTGTTCTTGTATTTTTATGCACTCAAAATCAGGTATTATTAACAGTGACTTATCGGTTCCTTAATATGAAAAGTGTGAATAAAGCTGATTCTTAGCGGTAAATATTTGCAAAATGGTTCAATTAGGTACCTAAATTCAATTTAACTTGGAAGTTCAAACTTCGAAATCCTGAGCTGCCATCTGATAATTTACCTGTAGTTAGGTATTTTGCCCATTAGAGAAAAAGATGCCTTGGATATACCTGCTCGGGTAAATCTATGGTATTACTTATTGTTAAAATGGGATGCTACCATAAAAGAAGTCGTTTTGTTGTAAAAGAAGTCAAGTAGAATTTAATAAAGATTCTACCTGTGTAATTTTTCCTTTTGATGATAATCAAAAATGTTTGAGGCTTATTGCTTTAAGCTTTTAGCTGTAAACACGAGTCACTGGTGCTTCAAATTTCATCAGTAAAATTACTTGTTTTCTTATACCTACAACAGGCCTCCCCGTTAACCCTACCTGAACAAACCTGACCAGTTTTTTAAAAAATAAATTATTGCCACATGTTGGGCGCCAAAAATTTGCTCGGGTTTGCTTGGGCGCCAAAAATTTTCTTGGGTTTGCTTGGGCGCCAAAAATTTGTTGCCTAAATAGTTTGGTACATATCTGCTTTGTACCAAAGGGTAAGATTCCAGCCTGTCCTGTTTTGTTAAGGTTTATAGGGTTCTTCTTTGCTTCTATTGACCGCAGATCTGGTATTCAACGCAACCGATACAACTGCCATTCAGCCGTCATTTGAAGGATATATTTTTTGTTTCCCCAGGCAAGGTCAGAACACAGTATAAAGATGATGGGAGAGTATATCCTGCTAGCTTCTAAGAACTCGAAACATCGCTCCTATCTTATAAGTATAACCATCAGTACATCCTAAAACATTTTTGCTCAGATTTCCGTTGTGCTATTTCTGTTATCCTAATATCCTTCCTTTCCGATAATTTCAACATAGGTATGCTGCCTTTAAATAATTCCCAGGGTCACTTAAAAGGGATTTATCAAGATAGTGCACACTTTCAATTAAACCAGTTTGTGTTTAGGATCACATTACTGTGACACTTCCTGTGCACAGATAACTTTTCGACTTCGATCCCGAATCTCTCTAGTCAGATCTAACCACACTTTTCCGATAACCTCCTCGGACAACTCTTGTAAGCCCGACTGTTGCACAGTCGTAGTAGGCGGGTCGTTTTCTGTTTCGTCTTCATTTGTTTTACTCCATGACGTATCATATCATCAGTCCGCGCTAGTCTATCGGCAAACGAAGTAGGCTGGGGTCTGCGTGATCGTGTTACGCCGGTTCGCACCGTTTCGCGTTTGTTGTTGTTTGACTTGGCGCGAATTTTGATTTTAATTTGGTAAGTTTCCGAAATAAGGGGATTTTATGAAATTATGTATCTAGATGTCTTGACGATTTTTACGTAAGTTAGTTTCTAGGAATACAGATGGGTAATGCCGATAAGTAGGTAAATATTGTAGTAATAAAATTGCCGAAAGAAATGTAAACAGAAAATTTGTTTTTTGAATTATTCATGAAGGTAAATGTTGTATTACAAACAAAACAGAATCAAGGATAATTAAACAAAATAATCACCTTACTTGGTCATACAATTTCGACACAACTGAAATTAAAAATGCTATGAAATTGGTTCGAAACTGTGGTTTTTTATGAATCATAAATTTTATGTCCTCATAAGGTTAATAAATCGAAAAAAAAAAATTACACCAGGTAGTAAAAAAATATTAAATACTGTGTCAAGGGCATCTTAAAATCAATTTGAAAGAAAGTAATTTTAGTAATCTTATATTGTTTAGGAGGCTTGAAATATTCATAAATCATTTTACGTAATGAGATTTTAAAAGAATAGAATATTAACTAGTGAAGGTTATTGTTAAAATATTTTTGCGCAACCTTATATAAGAGGGTGTTCCTTTTTGAAAATGTTAACACTAGGATTATAAATTATACCGGACCTGTCAAAACAAATAACACCCTGTTAATTGTTGTTTGAGAAAATTACATTGGGTGGCAAGTTTGCCATATTTTTATTTATTTTAATAAAAATAACTAAAATTTTTCTTCCTTATTGCCAAGGATCTATTTTCCGATATTAAAAAGAAAGAAAAACGGATTTCCATGTACAAAAAAGGCTTGCAAACCGGCTGAGATTCACTTCTGATAAAAAAAAATAGTGGTAATCTTTATAAAAACATTAATCAAACACGAGTTTGTAATTTATTCGAATTTAAACAGACGTATTTTGATATAATACATATATAAATATGTGTAATTTTACCAAGAAAGTTCTTTTGGGTTGAGAATATAGCACAGTTTGTTTTTTGAAAAACAAATTACAAATAGTTTTGGTAAAATTTACTTAATATCTTTTTTAGAGCCATGATTAACTGATTAAAATTTTTTAAAAATATATCCTGTTTTCACCCTTTTAACCTATAATAAAAAATTAAAAATTATAGTATCTAATTGAAAATAATTTAAAGAAACCCTAAATAAAAAATAATATTTTTATTTTCGGATTCAAACTGCAAACTTATGTAATACCTACTTATTCTTTTGTCCGAATTTGTTTTATGCAATTTTAAATTAAAAATTCTGCATATCAAAAATTTTTGATAAGCCCTGCCCAAACCACGAGAGCACTTCATATATTTGCTTCTCATTTACTCCCTCTTTTTAAGTCCCATTGTTACCCCACTGCCGCCGACAGGGTCGCAGACAATGTCTGGCCGTTCAGAGGATATATCGATCTCCACGTTTTTGGGGGTTCAAACACCCGGAATATAGAGCTGAGCGGTATCGATATCTTTGCAGAATGACGTATTCGATATCTTTAAAACGAAAAATTTTCGGACCTGCTTTCTGATTCCTGATTATGTTATGTTAAAATTGATTTTCAGGATTTGTTTGTTTTTATTTTAAACTAGGTGATTTTTATTATTCTTTTTAATATCAATTTATCCTGAACAGTATAGTGATGTAACACGCACATCACACGATATAACTTTATTTTGCCGATACGATATATCGGCCGATACCGATATTTACATGCCGATATACCGATACCGATATATCGTATCGGCAAAGACATTCGTACATGTTTCAATGTTTACTTTTTATCAGGGTTGGAAAAAGTCACGACTTTTATAAAAAAAAAGTCAAGGCTTAGATCATGTGAATTAATTATTCATGCCAACCCTGGTTTTTATAACGTCGAATATAAATAAAAAAATACAAAATACGGTTCTGAACCTCCAATTCGCTAAATCCTGTACGTGTTCCGTTATCAATTTCCGTTTTTCGTTCATGCGTTTTCTGTTTGGGCGAAAACGAAAATCGGGGAAGTCCCGGTTTATCATTCCGTCACGCGGTAACGCGGTATAACGTTTCTGATTGGTGAAGTTTCGGGGAAGCCCCTGTTTAATGTTTTCAGTATTGCTTTGTGAAATTCTTAATTTATTTCTCCGGAAAAAGGCCTCAGTTTTACTACAGTTATGTTATAAATGATTAGATATTATTCGTGACATTAGAAGAGACACAAAAATGTATTTTATTTTATTATATTTACGAGTATTACCTTTCGTAGGTCGTAGGTATATGCAGTAAGAATCCAAAATTCTTCGTTTTATATGTGCCAATATATCGGCAAGTTTCCTGCCGATACGATACGATACCGATAATCGGCAACAACCGCCGATATGCCGATATAACGATATCAATATCGGTATCGGGCGATCTGTAAAATATACGTAAGTTAAAAATATGTAGGTATATGAAAAGTAAAAGAACTGACGAAAGTTGAAGGTGTGTCAAATTATTTAATACATCGCAGTAAAATAATATGGTGTATAACGAAATGATGTCACGATTTTAATGATAAACATTAAAACACTAAAACCAATCGTGATGATGAAAATAATTCAAACATTCAGGAACATTTTGCACTTGGTATCAAGGATATTTTAGTATTATGAACCATGCATGTATTATATAATAGGAAACTGTACAATAATAAAACCAATGTAATTAAAAAATAATCACTATTAAATTTGAAAATATATTCTTGATATTGACAATATTACAAAATGCTGCTACAAAATAACACTGTTGCATGTTGTCTTGTATTTCGAAAAAAATACATATATTCGAACAATTTTCGTTGGTTCGATAAGTCCATCTTTAATGCCAGGTTGAAATACATTCGGTGTTACGGCTTTGAAGCTTGTGATATGGGAAGCTGAGATAAATAGCGATATCCTTATGTAAACATTCATTTTAAATTGCTTGAAATCCCTGTGTTTTTGCATGGGAATTCCGTTTAGAAGTTTGAAACTTTAGTATGTAATTTAGCTTTTCGGGTTTTTATTTATTTTTCTTTGTATTTACCCAGCTGGTTAATATTAATAACACTTTTAATGACAAAATTCACTATTGCTAGACTGGTCTAATTTGACAGTCAACGGTTTAAATTGACAAGTGAAGGAATACGACCCCTATGTTTTATGCGACATTTTTTCTGATTTATTTTGCAATGTATAAAGAAAAGGTCAGTTTTAATATATATTTTCCACAATAATAGAACCAAATTCATGCTAGCAACAAAATAATAATCTACACACACACATGTATATATATATATATATATATATATATATATATATATATATATATATATATATATATATATATATATATATATATATATATATATATATATATATATATAAATATATATAAATATAAATATATATATATATATATATATATATATATATATATATATATATATATATATATATATATATATATATATATATATATATATATATATATATATATATATATATATAAAAGAGAGGAGAATTATTGTGGGCATGTCCGCTAGCAATGAACAGTAAAATGAAAAGTTAGAATGGTAACCCGTACGACACGTGTTTCTGCTCATTGGCTTCATCAGGCCCACGTATGTGACTGTGCCTCTCAACATAAGTCGAGATGCACAACGTCACATACGCAGTTACGGGTGTAACCTTAAGAAAAGGGAAAAAAAATATATTTAACGAGGACCACAAACAGGAGCCAGTGCACCAATTTGTGGCTTCAGCCAAAAGACCCCTTTTTTGGGGGCAACAATTAGCGTCGCCGACGGAGGCAACTATAGCCAACTGTCGTGGTATCCTATAAGCCCAAGAGAAGAAAAACAAATGCTAGAAACTAGCGCGGATCGATACATAAAAAAGAGAGGAGAATTATTGTGGGCATGTCCGCTAGCAATGAACAGTAAAATGAAAAGTTAGAATGGTAACCCGTACGACACGTGTTTCTGCTCATTGGCTTCATCAGGCCCACGTATGTGACTGTGCCTCTCAACATAAGTCGAGATGCACAACGTCACATACGCAGTTACGGGTGTAACCTTAAGAAAAGGGAAAAAAAAATATATTTAACGAGGACCACAAACAGGAGCCAGTGCACCAATTTGTGGCTTCAGCCAAAAGACCCCTTTTTTGGGGGCAACAATTAGCGTCGCCGACGGAGGCAACTATAGCCAACTGTCGTGGTATCCTATAAGCCCAAGAGAAGAAAAACAAATGCTAGAAACTAGCGCGGATCGATACATAAAAAAGAGAGGAGAATTATTGTGGGCATGTCCGCTAGCAATGAACAGTAAAATGAAAAGTTAGAATGGTAACCCGTACGACACGTGTTTCTGCTCATTGGCTTCATCAGGCCCACGTATGTGACTGTGCCTCTCAACATAAGTCGAGATGCACAACGTCACATACGCAGTTACGGGTGTAACCTTAAGAAAAGGGAAAAAAAAATATATTTAACGAGGACCACAAACAGGAGCCAGTGCACCAATTTGTGGCTTCAGCCAAAAGACCCCTTTTTTGGGGGCAACAATTAGCGTCGCCGACGGAGGCAACTATAGCCAACTGTCGTGGTATCCTATAAGCCCAAGAGAAGAAAAACAAATGCTAGAAATTAGCGCGGATCGATACATAAAAAAGAGAGGAGAATTATTGTGGGCATGTCCGCTAGCAATGAACAGTAAAATGAAAAGTTAGAATGGTAACCCGTACGACACGTGTTTCTGCTCATTGGCTTCATCAGGCCCACGTATGTGACTGTGCCTCTCAACATAAGTCGAGATGCACAACGTCACATACGCAGTTACGGGTGTAACCTTAAGAAAAGGGAAAAAAAATATATTTAACGAGGACCACAAACAGGAGCCAGTGCACCAATTTGTGGCTTCAGCCAAAAAACCCCTTTTTTGGGGGCAACAATTAGCGTCGCCGACGGAGGCAACTATAGCCAACTGTCGTGGTATCCTATAAGCCCAAGAGAAGAAAAACAAATGCTAGAAACTAGCGCGGATCGATACATAAAAAAGAGAGGAGAATTATTGTGGGCATGTCCGCTAGCAATGAACAGTAAAATGAAAAGTTAGAATGGTAACCCGTACGACACATGTTTCTGCTCATTGGCTTCATCAGGCCCACGTATGTGACTGTGCCTCTCAACATAAGTCGAGATGCACAACGTCACATACGCAGTTACGGGTGTAACCTTAAGAAAAGGGAAAAAAAATATATTTAACGAGGACCACAAACAGGAGCCAGTGCACCAATTTGTGGCTTCAGCCAAAAGACCCCTTTTTTGGGGGCATCAATTAGCGTCGCCGACGGAGGCAACTATAGCCAACTGTCGTGGTATCCTATAAGCCCAAGAGAAGAAAAACAAATGCTAGAAACTAGCGCGGATCGATACATAAAAAAGAGAGGAGAATTATTGTGGGCATGTCCGCTAGCAATGAACAGTAAAATGAAAAGTTAGAATGGTAACCCGTACGACACGTGTTTCTGCTCATTGGCTTCATCAGGCCCACGTATGTGACTGTGCCTCTCAACATAAGTCGAGATGCACAACGTCACATACGCAGTTACGGGTGTAACCTTAAGAAAAGGGAAAAAAAATATATTTAACGAGGACCACAAACAGGAGCCAGTGCACCAATTTGTGGCTTCAGCCAAAAGACCCCTTTTTTGGGGGCAACAATTAGCGTCGCCGACGGAGGCAACTATAGCCAACTGTCGTGGTATCCTATAAGCCCAAGAGAAGAAAAACAAATGCTAGAAACTAGCGCGGATCGATACATAAAAAAGAGAGGAGAATTATTGTGGGCATGTCCGCTAGCAATGAACAGTAAAATGAAAAGTTAGAATGGTAACCCGTACGACACGTGTTTCTGCTCATTGGCTTCATCAGGCCCACGTATGTGACTGTGCCTCTCAACATAAGTCGAGATGCACAACGTCACATACGCAGTTACGGGTGTAACCTTAAGAAAAGGGAAAAAAAAATATATTTAACGAGGACCACAAACAGGAGCCAGTGCACCAATTTGTGGCTTCAGCCAAAAGACCCCTTTTTTGGGGGCAACAATTAGCGTCGCCGACGGAGGCAACTATAGCCAACTGTCGTGGTATCCTATAAGCCCAAGAGAAGAAAAACAAATGCTAGAAACTAGCGCGGATCGATACATAAAAAAGAGAGGAGAATTATTGTGGGCATGTCCGCTAGCAATGAACAGTAAAATGAAAAGTTAGAATGGTAACCCGTACGACACGTGTTTCTGCTCATTGGCTTCATCAGGCCTTTTCTTAAGGTTACACCCGTAACTGCGTATGTGACGTTGTGCATCTCGACTTATGTTGAGAGGCACAGTCACATACGTGGGCCTGATGAAGCCAATGAGCAGAAACACGTGTCGTACGGGTTACCATTCTAACTTTTCATTTTACTGTTCATTGCTAGCGGACATGCCCACAATAATTCTCCTCTCTTTTTTATGTATCGATCCGCGCTAGTTTCTAGCATTTGTTTTTCTTCTCTTGGGCTTATAGGATACCACGACAGTTGGCTATAGTTGCCTCCGTCGGCGACGCTAATTGTTGCCCCCAAAAAAGGGGTCTTTTGGCTGAAGCCACAAATTGGTGCACTGGCTCCTGTTTGTGGTCCTCGTTAAATATATTTTTTTTTTCCCTTTTCTTAAGGTTACACCCGTAACTGCGTATGTGACGTTGTGCATCTCGACTTATGTTGAGAGGCACAGTCACATACGTGGGCCTGATGAAGCCAATGAGCAGAAACACGTGTCGTACGGGTTACCATTCTAACTTTTCATTTTACTGTTCATTGCTAGCGGACATGCCCACAATAATTCTCCTCTCTTTTTTATGTATCGATCCGCGCTAGTTTCTAGCATTTGTTTTTCTTCTCTTGGGCTTATAGGATACCACGACAGTTGGCTATAGTTGCCTCCGTCGGCGACGCTAATTGTTGCCCCCAAGAAAGGGGTCTTTTGGCTGAAGCCACAAATTGGTGCACTGGCTCCTGTTTGTGGTCCTCGTTAAATATATTTTTTTTTTTCCCTTTTCTTAAGGTTACACCCGTAACTGCGTATGTGACGTTGTGCATCTCGACTTATGTTGAGAGGCACAGTCACATACGTGGGCCTGATGAAGCCAATGAGCAGAAACACGTGTCGTACGGGTTACCATTCTAACTTTTCATTTTACTGTTCATTGCTAGCGGACATGCCCACAATAATTCTCCTCTCTTTTTTATGTATCGATCCGCGCTAGTTTCTAGCATTTGTTTTTCTTCTCTTGGGCTTATAGGATACCACGACAGTTGGCTATAGTTGCCTCCGTCGGCGACGCTAATTGTTGCCCCCAAAAAAGGGGTCTTTTGGCTGAAGCCACAAATTGGTGCACTGGCTCCTGTTTGTGGTCCTCGTTAAATATATTTTTTTTTTCCCTTTTCTTAAGGTTACACCCGTAACTGCGTATGTGACGTTGTGCATCTCGACTTATGTTGAGAGGCACAGTCACATACGTGGGCCTGATGAAGCCAATAAGCAGAAACACGTGTCGTACGGGTTACCATTCTAACTTTTCATTTTACTGTTCATTGCTAGCGGACATGCCCACAATAATTCTCCTCTCTTTTTTATGTATCGATCCGCGCTAGTTTCTAGCATTTGTTTTTCTTCTCTTGGGCTTATAGGATACCACGACAGTTGGCTATAGTTGCCTCCGTCGGCGACGCTAATTGTTGCCCCCAAAAAAGGGGTCTTTTGGCTGAAGCCACAAATTGGTGCACTGGCTCCTGTTTGTGGTCCTCGTTAAATATATTTTTTTTTCCCTTTTCTTAAGGTTACACCCGTAACTGCGTATGTGACGTTGTGCATCTCGACTTATGTTGAGAGGCACAGTCACATACGTGGGCCTGATGAAGCCAATGAGCAGAAACACGTGTCGTACGGGTTACCATTCTAACTTTTCATTTTACTGTTCATTGCTAGCGGACATGCACCAATAATTCTCCTCTCTTTTTTATGTATCGATCCGCGCTAGTTTCTAGCATTTGTTTTTATATATATATATATATATATATATATATATATATATATATATATATATATATATATATATATATATATATATATGTATATATATATATATATATATATATATATATATATATATATATATATATATATATATATATATATATATATATATACAGGGTGGCAACTATTTAATTGACCATTAACGGCAATTCCACATTAAATTTGACAAAATGTGCCATTTTTTAAATAATATTTTATATATAATATAATAATAAAATTTCACTGGTTTCTATTTTGTTTCCATTCTAGCTAAATCAAGTGAAAATAATATTTGAAAAACTCATAACCGTACAGGCAATATTTTCAAAATTTTCCTGATTATGTATAATTTGTGCCGAAACGTAAGTAAATATGGTTAAATGATACATCATTGTATTTGAGGTTAAAGGTACTCTGAAAAAAACAATACAAAAATTCGGGTCCTTATTTAAAAAAATTAAGTTGACTATGATATCTCAGTTATATAACAAATGACACAAAAGAAACTGATAACGCCACTTTGTAGAAAAGAAAAAAATACGAAGTTTTTATTGAAATAACGTTTTTCTAAAATTAAAACCTTTTGAGTTATTAAAAAATTAATTTTAGACCACTGCATGCGATAATATAATATTACCCTTATTGGAAAAGAAATAAAACACATCGTCGCGGCAGGCCAACAAGCAGGTGCTGTTTGAACTGTATGCCGAATGTATCACTAAGGAATTTGCATGAAATGTGGTTATTTGCTGTGCGGTATCGAGCGATCCCGGTATTAGCGGCAGGCGTTTGTCTCGCTTTTTATACCATTTAAATCCTAAGAATTTATATTTATGAGATTCAGTTTGGTCTGGAAAAAGTATACTAAGAAACTTTTTTGTCTCTTGCATTTTTTTTTTCGTAATATGTACCTTTTTAAGTAAAAAAATAAAATAGGTCTTTTTTAAACAATTTATTCAAAAAATACTAAATACATTTACAAAAGCTGTCAAAGTCTAAAATAAACAGTTTTACACCGCCTATTTCTATTGCTTCGTTCGTGTTATACTTATACGATATATTGTACGACATTTATTTTATTTTTTTACTCAAAACACGAAAAAAATGCAAGGGACAAAAAGTAAATCAAGCTTTTAAAGGGCAATGAAAAAATCATTGAGGGTTGCAATTTTGAACCCCTTCCGAGGGTGGCAGATGATTAAAAATATTGGTGTTAAGGTGTGTTACAAGCCCATTCGTTACCAATAAATCATTTATTTTTTATTCATCTTCTAAAAAAAATTATGGTAGATTTGAATCAGTTAAAAACGCACAATGACGTTCATTAACATGGATGGCTGAATGCCGTTTATTTATTAATTTCTGTTTACGCTTTCACTTTTAAGTACTTAAACAACCTAAATAGCGACTAAATTTTAATTTTCAGCGCGATTCTTTGTTTATTTTTGAAAGTTCGATATGCAGGCCGAGAAAAAAATATTTGGTTAATAAAGTGACAAACGTTGGTATGAATGAAATTTAGCGAACGCTTGTTAATAGTAACTCTCACTCTTGTTCAAATGAAAAGTTTTTCTTAGAAAGAAAACACAGAATATCTACTCAATTATTAATATCAACGCCTCACTTTTTATTGATTTGATTGATTGATACCATGACTTGAAGTTTTGTTTTACTAGGAAGTAAGTATGCGTGTAGTCCAAATAAACAAATATTTTTTTCTCTTCTCTATTTTTGTGCAAAATTCGAAACTATTAGTTGTGGCTAGAGGCAGTAGCATACCCAAGGGAGGGGCTAGGGGGCTGCAGCCCCCCCCCCCCAACCAACATCCTAGACACACAAAAATTTAAAAAGTGCACTACTAATTCAAGAAATCCACCGAATTGCATTATTCCCTAAGACAAAATTCTGGGTGCGCCCATGAGGGGTGTTAATCCAGGAATCCCGAAATCCCGAGGTTCCGGGATCCCGGAGTTTAAAACGGAATTAATCTCCAAATGTTCTTTAGCGATACCGTCAGCGACATAAAAGACACTGAAGGTATGTGTGGCCATAAAAAAATCGCCCGGCGTGAGATCGCAGGACCGTGGTGGCCACTTCACTGGCATATAACGACTAATGATTCGGTCTTCGAAAAATTCTTCCAAACAATGCAAATTATCAAGAGTTACGTGAATTGGTGCGCCGTCCTGCTGAAAGTAGCCCTGTCGCATTTCTAATGCGTTTACAAAATTTTCTAAAATTTCATTACGGTATCGCGCCGAATTGAGAGTTTGGAGAAATCTTGGAGGTGTATCCCCGTTTAAGCCCCTTGAGGAAGATTTGACATGTGTCCCTGTTTGAACCCTTTGAGATAGATTAGTGATGGAGTGCGCTCCACAAAGAACAACGTCAAGATAAGTACCTTACTTTATAAGTGCCATGAAAAGCCAAATCTTCAGAATAGCCATTTTTGTAGAGAAACTAATTTTAAATGTACAGAATACCCATTTTTTTTATAGAGAAAACTATATTAAGATTGCGCCTTAGCCCTGTAAAGGAATTCAATCCATTCGGACAATTAATCTTCTTTTTGATATAGCCGCCCACGCCCCAACTTCTGTGCTGGCTTCTCTATGAAGATTCAGAACTCTGCATTCTCATTTGTTGAGAATTCACATAACCAGAGAGGTAAAACCATGCCTCGTCGGGTCGTCAATAAAAAAAGGTTTTCAAATACGTTTTCATTCATGCAAATTACCCATAAACCACTCTGAAAATTGCATTCACTGCAGCTTGTCGTGTGGTACCAATTCTTGGAGTGAGCTTAGACGATAAGCGTGCATATGCAGGTCACATTTCAGGATTGTATTGTAGGTTCCGTAGGATACATCTACTTGCTGTTCAGATTCGCTTGCTGACTTAAACGCTGAACAATTTGCCTCAATTCTTCTACTTTTTGTGCAGTGCGAACTTTGGGTATACCACTGACTTCCTTTCTATTCACACTTCCTGTTTCTCTAAACAAAGTCACAGATCTAGTCAAAACTTGGCGAAACCAGTGGAAATCCATGAATATGTGTGGAAATTCTGTTTGAAAATCCTGAATGGCGTCCCGTGTTGAATAAACCCACTGGCCATCAACCCTTCTACCATTTCTAAAGTAACTTTTGATCTATAAGCTTCTTGTTCTGCCGTGAAAACCATATTTAATTTTCTTAAAAATAAAAACTTCCGAACCTAACGGTTCTAGTTTTCATTTACCTTTCACTTTTACCTGAAAAGATTTTCAAAATTAAATTAAATTCGAAAAGTAAAATGCTACAAAAGTTAAGCAAAATATAAACATTCCCTGTTAGTACTAAAACGGCGCCTGACGATGTTGCCGAATCCTTAATTTGATTCCCCATATAGCCCGTTACTTGCAATTGTTTTGCGTATGATGACGTCAGGCGGAAAACTGAATTTTTTGGATTTGGTTGAATTTTAAACCGTAATATTTTTGTTATTATCCGTCGAGCCGACGTAATTTTTTGTGTGTGTGTTTCGATTGATTGATTGTGCAATATTATTAACATATTTATTGAAAATTCAAAATGGCTGAACAAGTTCATTCTATGCAATTTTTCGTCGTATATTAAGTTAGTTACATAACTAGCTTAAATTCTTTTGCTAAGATCTTCAAACTAGTATTGAATACATATTTGAACATAATAATTCTAATCTATGTGTGGTTTGCCTTGTAACGAACTAACTTAGCTGGAAAAACCACAATTCATAGGATTTTTCGATGAATTGCCGCGATATTGATTACAGAAATATTTGCGTGCCCTGAAAAATGTATGAAAATTAGTCAAATAAAAAGAAATATACCGTAAGTGCATCGATAGAACAGGGATGTAACCGAAATTTAAAGAACATGGGCCTAGAGGTAGGGATTACGATCTCGGGATACCGGGATTGAATACCATGGGCCCAAAATACACAGAAAAACCATTAGTTTTTACCAATAATGGTTCTTTAATTGAATACGTTTTCATTCTTTGATTAAAAATTAAGACTTAAATAGTAAATTAAGTTCAAAGCAATAAAAGTCAAATATCTGGATCAACTGTACATTAAATATTGACCTGGTTTACCAAATATGATTTAATTAAGTTAACTTATGTTCTGTGTCAATTATAGAATAATATTGACAACTAATAAAAATTTACGGTTGTCTTTAATACCAAAGAGTTATTGTAACAAATATTAAAAAAAAATAGTACCTGGTGATTTATATCATTCTGTTACAAAAATGTTTCTCTACTGGGCCACCAGAGAGCACTTTACCAGAAACTTTACAGAAACTGACAAGTGTAAGAATAAGACAACTAAGTTTTATACTACGATTTTATTTCTGAGCTTTTCTCCGCAAATTTATAAAGAAAAGGACAATAATTTAAGTACGTACTTTCCACAATAATAGACCTAAATTCATTAGAGCAACCCTTTCCAAAATGAAAATCATTTGTAAACCAAGCAAATCGCTGAAATATCAGAATAATTCATAAGTTTTTAATGACGACTTATTAACAATGACAGGACAAATACATAACTGATCACTTAATTTGAACCAGTACTAAATCTTAAACCTTCTTAGTGAATCTGAACGAAAGATTTTATTATTAAATCAGCTTTTCAAATGGAAGCAAAAATCAAGTTACCATGGTTCAAATTTAGTGAAATCTTACAATAACCTAATCGAAATGATATTAAAAATAATAAAATATCTGGAAGGTTATAGGACAAATAAATAACAACGATAACAATTTATTTGTTGTTATTTATTTCTAATGTTACATAAATAAGTGAAAGTTTTAACACTAATTAATACTTTAAAAAAAGGAAAAGAATCATAATACATTTTCAAAATGCCCTCCGTTTATTTCTATACATTTTCTGATACTTTTCAATTGATGTTGCCTATGTCCAAAGAAAATACCGGTCGTATTTTGAATAACTCATAATCCATTTAGTATTCTTTGACGTAAATGGTCTATATCATTTACCGGCGT